>JAAIIK010000113.1:1286378-1308797 GCA_014706435.1 Silurus glanis
ACACACACACACACACACACACACACACACACACACACAACAGACATTCAGATAGACACACATAGCCAGCGGCATGAAACTCAGAAGACTCGAGAGGTTTCTTACCTGGCAATGAGCTTTCCTTCGGTGTGTGTGTGCGCATGTGTGTGTGTGTGTGTGTGTGTGTTTGTGTGAGTGTCTGTAAAGGAGCTTCAGGGCTTATGTTCTCTAGGAAAGTTCTGACACACACACCCACAGCTACACACACCCACATACACATCTGCAGCCGCTGAAACTTTAACTGACCTCACTCACCTTTAGATGGACATGTTAAGATGTTTATATATCATCAATACTGTAACTCTGAATTGTTTACAGTTATAAAACTGATGGAAAATGATAATACATGGCTTAAAGGCTTTAAACTTTGCTGTCACAAAAATCTTGCATTCAGCACCTGACACTTTTGTTCATTCCAGCCCTGTGCCAGCTTGTGTACTTTGTGAGTTCCAAACCTTAATTAATTAAAATGTATTCTTAAGACTAGATCAATAGATCAACAGATCACTAGATTCGCTGGGATATGTGAATAAAAAATTACTAGGAGAGGTGGTAGTTCAGTGGTTAAGGCTCTGGGTTACTGATTGCAAGGTCAGGGGTTCAAGCCATTGTATCGGCAAGCTGCCACTCTTGGGGCCTTTGAGTAATGCCCCTTTGTCTTCCAGGGGCGTTGTATCATGGCTGACCCTGCGCTCTGACCCCAGATTCCTAACATGGCTGGGATATACGAAGAAATAATTTCACTGTGGGATTAATTAAGTATTCCAAAAAAAAAATGTTTTATGTATATATAGTGTATATATGCAAGCTCTCTTCATTACAGCAGACAATCAAACTAACCATGTAAAACTGCGAACGAAAGCACAGAGATGGAACTGCAGAACTAGAAGAACTAGACTAGACCTAAACACAAAAATATACATAACATTTCATACAAACAAGAATCCACCACCAATCCCCCCCATTTCTCACCCCTGCACACACACACACATTAAAAGTGTTTCAGGCTGCACTAGTGTCCTATGTTGGTTCAGTCCTACAAGGCTCCACATGGCTGAACAGGGTTATATGTAATTAAGAAACAATCAGATCAGTATCAGGACAGAGCGTGTATGAGTGTACGCATGTGTGTCATCTTTTTGTGTGCAAGAGAAAAAAAATCTTTACAATCTTAAAATACAGTTGCTTCTCTGCTTGTCTGGTCCTGCGGTTTGTCTCTGAACTCGAATTCCCACAGCTCTGCGCTTATCTTTAGATATAAAAAACTCTCCAAAAGTAGAGCTGTATATTAAACCCCAATACTCCTGCTTAGTGCTATTTAAAGGAGAATTTGTTTTAAAGTAAACTTTGCGTATATATCTTTAATATAATATACACTCCACTGACAAAAGTTTGTGGACAACTGACCGTATGTGTTTTTTGAACATCCCATTCCACATTTGATTCCCATTCCCTGTTATAATAACCTTCACTCTTCTCCACAAGGGTGTTAGTAGAGTCAGGATCTGATGAAGGTGAGGTGAGGAACCCTGGGGTGCAGTCAACATTCCAATTAATCTCAAAGGTGTTTAATAGGGCTGAGGTCAGAGCTCTATAGCAGGTCACTCAAGATCTTCCATTCTAAGCCATGTAAACCATATCTTAATGGAGCTAGCTTTGTACACTGGGTCATTGTCATGCTCAAAAAGATTTGGCACTCCTAGTTCAAGTGAAGGGAAAATTTCGTTTCCAGCATCTTCCTATACCACAAATGGCTGAAAAAGTCAGGTGTCCCGATACTTTTGTCCGTATAATGGTCACGATGTGTAATTCTCTTGTAAAGTCCTTTTCCTCGGTCACTTTTTAAAAAGTTTATGTTATGTATATTTATATATGATTTGTCATTTTAATAGCCAGCATTATGCACATATGTTATTAGCTCAAATCTATACTACTTGGCATCCTTATGTATGTAATCATGAGGAAGAGGACACGAGGGCAGATCCTTTAAATAAGACGCAGCATACAAAACACAAAGTAATAAGAAACAAGGAAGAGTGCAGTGCTGAGATGAGACGATGTGCCAAGTCATAGACAACATGATTCAAGAGAAGAAATGAGGGGACATTACATGTGAGGGTTGCAGCGGCTCATGGAAACCGTACACGTATTGATCATAATCTTTACATTTTAATATAAAAGTAAAATTGTGTATGTAAAATGATCATTCGTTCGTTCGTTCATTAAATCATCACTATGGTTAGGATTGCAGTTGCTCTAGAGCCTAATCCTGAAATTAACTAATCCTGGAATACACTATTTTTGGGAAACCAGTTCATCACGGGGACTAATGCATGCACACACACACACACACACACACACACACACACACACACACACACACTTACTCTTTGAACATTTTGACAATTAAAACTAGCCAATTCACCACCTAACATTTAGGAACGGAGAGAGAAAACTAGAGAACCCCCGAGGAAAACTACATTAAAACAATGAGACCATGTACGCTGCACAGACACCAGCCAAAGTTCAGATACAAGCCCAGGGTCATGAAACAATTAAATGGCAATGCTGAATGCTATCATTTTAAATACTGTTAGGGGTGGTCATTAATTTTTTTTTTTTAGCATAAAGGAAATGTAAGAGATAATACTATTGTTTGAAAAAAACAATTAAAAGTAAATTTACGTTTTTAGTGTTTACAAATGTAGAATACGTGTGTAAATTTTACATTATTTTGGTTATATTTATTAACTGTTGAATGATGAAATTGTGTAGGTAGTGTCATGTCAGATACTGTATCTGTAAATCTTGTAAATGAATGTTAAAGTTAGCTGACAGGTTTCTTTATCTAGACAAGACTCGGTATCAAGGACGTCATTGTCTGGTCTTTCTTTTAAAAGCTTCTTGACTTTTATTTTCTTGAATTCCTGTTGCTTCTTAAAACTATTTGTGTCACTCCACTTGACAACACACAGACACAGTTTGAATTGTTTGAAAATGGCACAATTAGCATAACATTACCATAAACACAAGGTAATTTGGCATATTTAGGTGAATATCTGCATGTGTTGCAATACTCTTTTTTTTTAAATCATACTATTTTTTAATAATCATGTTATCCTAAGATTTTTGTTTAGACGTTTAGTGTCTGCTATCAGTCCAGCATCCTCCCTGTTTTTAGACTTTATTCTGCACGTGCCAGCAAAATCCTCACCCTGTTCTCTCCCCTGCTAGCTGCCCTCTTCATTAGCATGATTATTTAATTGGGTTCATGTGCTCTCAGCCTGCTCCATGTGTGGCTGCTCCATCACCTCTTCATTAGGACACACAATCTGTTTACTCTAGCTCTACCTGATTATATTAATTTGCTGCCAAAAGCTCTAAGAGATCCTGCACAGAAATGCTGGCAAAATCAATACAAATGCAATTCCATTTCTAGTAATTCCAAATATAAATTCTAGTCTCCATGAAAAATATAAAAATGTCGAAGATAAATATTTTTAGCTATGATTTTGGATCATTGAATCTCTTGCAAGCAATTAGAGCCGAAATAAAGTGACAGTCATGTCCATGCGGTCAAATAAACCTAGCTTGCACAGAACAGTAGATCCTAATAGAGGTGATGGAGTGGACCCACACAGGAGCCATTAACTAGCCACGCTAATGAAGAGGACAGCTAGCAGGAAATAGTGAAGGAACACACAAGATACAGGGAATTTATGTGAAAGCAAGGCAAATTATACCTCAGAGTAAAAATGGAGATAGAGATCAGATATCATGAGCCTCTGGGAGTGATGTTCGTAGCAGGTTATTTGGATAAATTAAAGTCACTGTCATGGTTGTGGGTTGAGTTTGAGTACCTGCATACTGTACCATCATTTCGCTATCAACAGGCTGTAGGACTGACTTTAAGGACATTAAAAGTCAGCCCTGCAGTCTTTTAGAACATTATAGCTAAGAATCCTGCATCAGATATATACCGTATTTTCCGGACTATAAGCCGCTACTTTTTTCCCCACGCTTTGAACACCGTGGCTTAAACAACGAAGCGGCTTATTTATGGACTTTTCCTGGGGTTTTCCCGGTTTCACAAACTTCAAGACAAAAAACTGAGCCCCATAACATTAGACCAATGAAATTGCGGAATGGGTTCAGGTGAACCAATGAAACTCTTTATATTAAATCAGATGCGCTCCCACTGAATCGGGCCGCACCACATCATAAATATGGATGAGGTTCCTCTGACGTTTGACCTGCCGCTCACTCGGACTGTCAACAGGAAATGCGAATCATTCGTCACGCTGAAAACAACCGGGCATGAAAAAACACTTCACCTGTGTTCTGAGCTGCACGGCATCGGGAGAAAAGCTTCACCGATGGTGATTTTTAAACGCACGACGATGCCAAAAGATAAACTCCCGAGAGAAATTGTTGTGAAAGGAAGGAGGAAGACAATGAACAATGACTTTCTTGGTAGGCTACTGTTTAGATACAAGCCGTGTAACAGACATTGTCTTTCATTAAAGCCTGTGTAAAGTTCATTAGTTTCAGTGTAGGAACCTGCGGCTTATAGACAGGTGCGGCGTATTTATGTTCAAAATAAAAATCTTTGTCAAATTCAGTGGGTGCGGCTTATATTTGGGTGCGCTTAATAGTCCGGAAATTACGGTACATGTTGCAACTGTATGTAAATGTATTTTCTCTAAAAGTGAATCTTAAAAGTAAACAGCATGAAGGGAGCTGTGTGCTGAATAATGTGGCAGATACAAATAGTTTATTACATTTTCCCTAGCAAGTCTTAATGAGGAATAAACCTCTTGGTAGGCGTGCTGTTGTTGGAAAATAATGATTGACAATGTAGTGTAAGTTAAATTATTATTATCTTCTTCTTCTTCTTCTTCTTCTTCTTCTTTCGGCTGCTCCCATTAGGGGTCGCCACAGCGGATCATCCGTCTCCATACCACCCTGTCCTCTACATCTGCCTCTTTCACACCAACTACCTGCATGTCTTCCCTCACCACATCCATGAACCTCCTCCTTGGTCTTCCTCTTTTCCTCCTACCTGGTGGCTCCATCCTCAGCATTCTTCTACCAATATAATTCATGTCCCTCCTCTGCACATGTCCAAACCATCTCAATCTCGCCTCCCTCACCTTGTCACCAAAACATCCTACATGCGCTGTCCCTCTAATAAACTCATTTCTAATCCTGTCCATCCTCGTCACTCCCAACGAAAACCTTAACATCTTCAGCTCTGCTACCTCCAGCTCCACCTCCTGTCTTCTACTCAATGCCACGGTCTCTAATCCATACAACATCGCAGGTCTCACCACAGTCCTATAAACTTTCCCTTTCATTCTTGCAGATACCCTACTATCACAAATCACTCCTGTCACTCTTCTCCACCCGCTCCACCCTGCCTGCACTCTTTTCTTTACTTCCCTAACACACTCTCCATTACTTTGCACTGTTGACCCCAGGTACCTGAACTCCTCCACCTTCTCTACCTCTTCTCCCTGCAACCGCACCACTCCACTGCCCTCCCTCTCATTCACACACATGTACTCTGTCTTACTCCTACTGACTTTCATTCCCCTTCTCTCCAGCGCACATCTCCACCTCTCCAGGCTCTTCTCAACCTGCTCACTACTCTCACCACAAATCACAATATCATCCGCAAACATCATAGTCCATGGAGACTCCTGTCTGACCTCGTCCGTCAACCTGTCCATCACCACTGCAAACAGGGCCGATCCTTGATGTAGTCCAACCCTCACCCTGAACCACTCTGTCGTTCCTACTGCACACTTCACTGCTGTCACACTGTCCTCATACATGTCCTGCACCACCCTCACATACTTCTCTGACACACCTGACTTCCTCATACAGTACCACAACTCCTCTCTCGGCACTCTGTCGTACGCTTTCTCTAAATCCACAAATACACAATGCAATTCCTTCTGTCCTTCTCTATACTTCTCCATCAACATCCTCAAAGCAAATAAGGCATCTGTGGTGCTCTTCCTCGGCATGAAACCATACTGTTGCTCACAGATGGTCACCTCTTCTCTCAGCCTGGCTTCCACTACTCTTTCCCATAACTTCATGGTGTGACTGATCAACTTAATTCCCCTGTAGTTACTGCAGGTCTGCACATCTCCCTTATGCTTAAAGATCGGTACCAGCACACTCCTTCTCCATTCCTCAGGCATCCTCCCACCTTCCAGAATCTTGTTAAACAATCTGGTTAAAAACTCCACTGCCAGCTCTCCTAAACATCTCCATGCTTCTACAGGTATGTCATCTGGTCCAACCGACTTTCCACTCTTCATCCTCTTAATCGCTGCTCTCACTTCCTCCTTACTAATCCTATCTACATCCTGCTTTACCAACTCCACATCATCCAACCTTCTCTCTCTCTGATTTTCCTCATTCATCAGCTGCTCAAAATATTCCCTCCACCTTCTCAACACACTCTCCTCACTAGTCAACACATTTCCCTCTCCATCCTTTACTGCTCTAACTTGCAACACATCCTTCCCAGCTCGGTCCCTCTGCCTGGCCAATCGGTATAAATCCTTTTCTCCTTCCTTAGTGTCCAACCTCTCATACAGCTCCTCATATGCCTTCTCCTTGGCTTTCGCCACATCCCTCTTTACCTGCTGCCGCATCTCCTTGTACTCCTGCCTACTTTTCTCATCACTCTGTCGATCCCACTTCTGTTTTGCCAACCTCTTTCTCCTTATGCTCTCCTGCACTTCCTCATTCCACCACCACGTCTCCTTGTCTTCCTTTCTATTTCCAGATGTCACACCAAGTACTTTTCTAGCTGCCTCCCTCATCACTCCTGCAGTAGTTTCCCAATCACCCAACACCTCTTCACCACCACCGAGCCTCTGTCTGACCTCTTCCCTGAACCTCACACTACAGTCTTCCTCCTTCAGTTTCCACCATCTTATTCTTCTTTCAGTCCTCACTCTCCTCCTCTTCTTCTTCGCCTCCAAAACCATCCTACAGACCACCATCCGATGCTGTCTAGCTACACTGTCCCCTGCCAACACCTTACAGTCTCCAATCTCCTTCAGGTTGCATCTCCTGCATAGAACATAGTCCACCTGTGTGCACCTTCCTCCACTCTTATACGTCACCCTATGATCCTCCTTCTTCTTAAAATAAGTGTTCACCACTGCCATTTCCATCCTTTTAGCAAAATCTACCACCATCTGCCCTTCCACATTCCTCTCCTTAAGGCCATACCTACCCATCACCTCCTCATCACCTCTGTTCCCTTCACCAACATGCCCATTAAAGTCTGCCCCAATCACCAATCGTTCTTTCCTAGGTACACCATCTACCACTTCATCTAATTCACTCCAGAATCTTTCCTTCTCCTCCATCTCACAGCCAACTTGTGGAGCATAGGCACTGATGACATTTATCATCATCCCTTCAACTTCCAGCTTCACGTACATCACCCTATCAGAAACTCTCTTCACCTCCACTACACTCTTACTGTACTCTTCCTTCAGAATCACCCCTACACCATTTCTCTTTCCATCCACACCATGATAGAACAGTTTGAGCCCACCTCCAATGCTCCTGGCCTTACTCCCTTTCCACTTGGTCTCCTGAACACACAACATATCTACCTTTCTCCTCTCCATCATATCAGCTATCTCTCTCCCTTTACCCGTCATAGTACCAACATTTAAAGTACCAACCCGAACCTCCACTCTCCTACACTGCTCCTTTCCCTGCCGTCTCTGTAGACGTCTTCCTCCTCTCCTTCTCCTCCTTCGGCCAACAGTAGCCCAATTTCCACCGGTACCCTGTCGGCTAACGATACCTGTGGCGGTCGTTGTTAACCCGGGCCTCGACCGATCCGGTATGAAATTCTCATTTGTGATCCGCATATTTGATTTGGCACATGTTTTACGCTGGATGCCCTTCCTAACGCAACCCTCCCCATTTACCCGGGCTTGGGACCGGCAGTAAGAGTGCACTGGCTTGTGCCTCCCTAATGGCTGGGTTTAAATTATTATTATCTTCTAAACCTCTCTAAACGCTTTACTGCAGCAAAAGTTAGCAAGTGAATGGTGGCACAGGAAACCTCAGGAGGGCATATGTTTTATTCTCGCTCATTTTCAACTAAAAGATTTGTAGGTAAGTATTCATATTTTGTCATTTTGGGTTTGTCCCAGAAAAAATGTAAATGTATCACTTCCTGACCAAATAAAATTTGACAATTTAACATTTGTGGTCAATTCCTTTAAATCAAACCACTTCTAAATCCTGAAAATATGATGACCTTTACACCTAGTTCAACAAGCTGATCATTAGAAAGGTTTCTTTCTTTTATCATCTCAGGGTGTTTTTTCTTCACCACCATCACCATCACATATTAGAGCTAAACATTTATGTATAAAGTTATAGGGATTAAATTATAAATTTAAATTGTATATTCAATCTATTTAAAGCAGCTGTAAAGCTCCTTTAGGACAATGTCCATTGTTAAATTAAATTAATAGATATTAATTAGGAGCAACGTTTCCTCTTGAAGTCTATACATTGGAGGATGCAGATTGAACTTGTAATTTAATCTCTAAGTACATTGAAAATTAATTCACCCATTCAAGTAGCCAATGTTAACCAAGCATTTAATTTTGGAGTAAAATTCGAATGATTTAAGGTGACATGATGGTTATTTTTGAATGAGGTGGAACCACAAATTAATATATTGAGACACCAATTTCACATATTGATGCTACAAACTAACTGTCTTGTGGCTACAATATACAAAATTATAAATTGTAGAACCGACAGCATAATATGTTGTGGGATGTCATCCACACTGAATGACCTCCAGCTAGAACCTTACATGATAGGAGCAAGTAAATATTTCCCCTTTAATCTTACATCTACAGGTGCATCTCAATAAATTTGAATGTCATTAAAAAGTTGATATTTTTAGTAATTCAATACAAAAAGAGAAACTTTTTTCATGATTATGGCTTACAGCTAATGAAATATCTAAATTCAGTATCTCAGAAAATTTGAATATTGTAAAAAGTTCAATATTGGAGACTCGTGGTGTCGCACTCTAATCAGCTCATTAAATCCAAACACCTGCAAAGGTTTCCTGAGCCTTTAAATGGTGTCTCAGTCTGGTTCAGGCTAAACAATCATGGGGCAAGACAGATGGAGGGTAAGACACAAAAGGTCATCGCTAAAGAAGCTGCTGTTCACAGAGTGCTGTATCCAATCACATTAATGGAAAGTTGAATGGAAGGAAAAAATGTGGTAGAAAAGGGTGAACTGAAGCCTGTTCATGAATTTGGGGAGATTCACCAAGAGTGGACTGCAGCTTCAAGAGCCACCACGCATAGACGTATCCATGAGCTACAACTGACGTATTCCTTGTGTCAAGCCACTACTGAACCTGGGACAACGTCAAAGGAAGAGAGGAAAGGCACAGAATCCATGTTGTTCGAGGTCCAGTGTAAAGTTTGCACAGTCAGTGGTGGTTTGGGGAGTCGTGTCATCTGCTGGTGTTGGTCCACTGTGTTTACTCAAGTCCAAGGTCAGCACAGACGTCTACCAGGAAGTTTTAAAGCACTTCACGCTTCCCTCTGCTGACCAGCTTTATGGATGCTGATGTCATTTTCCAGTAGGATTTGGCACCTGCCCACACTGCCAAAAGCACCAGAAGTTGGATAAATGACCATGGTGTTGGTGTGCTTGACATCCATTGAGGCATCCATTGAGAATCTATGAGGTTATTGTCAGGAGGAAAATGAGAACCAAGAGACCAAATAATTCAGACGAGCTGAAGGCCACTGTCAAAGAAACCTGGGTTTCCATACCACCTCAGCAGTGCCACAGACTGATCACCTCCATGCCACGCCCAATTGAGGCAGTAATTAAAGCAAAAGGAGCTCCTACCAAGTATTAAATACATATACAGTAAATGAACATACTTTCCAGAAGGCCAACAATTCACTAAAAATGTTTTTTTTGATTGGTCTTATGAAGTATTCACATTTTTTGAATTGGTGGGTTTTTGTTAAATGTGAGCCAAAATCTTCAAAGTTAAAATAAATAAACACTTGAAATATATCAGTCTGTGTGTGATGAATCAATATAATATACCCGTTAACTTTTTGTATTGAATTACTAAAATAAATCAACTTTATGATATTCAAATTTATTGAGATAGCAATAGAACAAGTATACAATAAAGTTTCATCAAGTCACAGCAAACTCTTCAGCAGAACATCTTCTAACAACCACCATGACTTCCAAACATGGCTGCCACGGACTTTAGCTCCCACAGTCTACAGTGCTCAAAAGTCAGGCGTTCCTCATCACGTACACAGATAAATCGACTCTGCTTTTAGCAGAATATTGCAAAGTTTGCTCAGTTCCACTGACTTTACCAAGCCGTTCGTTTCCACTGTTTCTTTTGTTGCTGACCGTGCTTTTAATTCTGTTTACGTCTTTAGTCTCGTCCTGTTTATGCCTATTCATAACTGCTGATCTTGTGCTGTTTAGCTGCTGTGATTGTTTTTTATTGTGATTTTATTTCGATTGTGATTTGTGCGTCTAATTTTTAATAAAGACACTTTACATGCAATAGCATTCACTTCCCTTACAATAGTTCCCACAAGTTCTACATAGATATCTTACTCAACTAGTGGCTTTAAAATGTTTGTGGCCATTTCTTATTAAAATTATAACCATCATTTACCTCAATAAGCTACAATTCTGTAGAATCCTCTAGTCGGAAATATCTGCTAAAAGTATAACACCTTGTTGCGTAATACCCGCTGTTCATCAAAAAAGTGTATGATGGACAGCAAAAATTCAATTACTGTTCGGAATAATATTAAGTCTCAGACGATCACAAGCTCATTTCACACGTCTTTTGTAACTCACCTGAAAACACACTGGGAATCTTGGACAGAAAACTCTTCACTGTGCGAATGGGAATGCCGTTCTTCTCGTCCTGCATCCGAGCAATAATGTCCTCCATCTGCAATGGAAAAGACGGCAATGTTACTAAAATTGGGTTCAGAGTATCAGAGTAGAGAAGAAGAGAACTAAAGAGACGGGGGGGGGGAATGAAACGTGTAGTGAAGAAAAGAGAAGGAGAGACGGAGTTAAATCCGACAACTGAGTGTTTTATAGTATCACGTCATTAACAATCAAGATAATTACACACTCCCTAATTAAGGTCTTTTTCTGTGTAATCACAGGATTACTTCTCTCTGTAATTATATGTAATCGTTCAGCATATTCATTCTACATGGCAGAAATTGCCCAACCCGCTCATCAGCCGAGAACGAGATGGACATGTTATACAAACGTGCATGTCGTTAAAGAATTTAATTTGGCAGGTGCTGTGAGAAAAACATGTCCTCTTGAGATTTAGACAATCAGGCCTATCAGAAATGAGCAGAAAACTGATCATGAATACAGAATGAATAATTCAGTGTTATCATACGAGTGATCTGCACACGCCAAACCTTATTAGAGATACACACTGTTTTGTACATTATTGCCGCTCCCCTTATTCAGTTTGTTTACTTTCTTATATGCCGTTCTATTCCAGAACACGACTTATCAGGAAGAATAGGTCAAAGAAACGGTAAAATATGAAGGTTTTAAGGGTCTTAGCAACAAATAACTGGTCAGGAAATGAGAATCGTATTGTAACGACAGCTTTCCCTCGAATTACTTGATATATTGAAGTCTTATCAGTGAACTTGCAAACAGTATTTTACAGGAAAAAGGTCACTGTTCTTCCAATCTATGTTGATGAACTTCAAACAGTTGTTGTGAGGTTTTTCTGTGAATCCAGACCTTTTCATTTTACATCAGACATTTGAATCATTGTCCTGGTCCTTGTCCCCCAAACACATCACTGCAGCAAAAGTAAATACAATAACATTTTATTTCGATAGCATTTTTAACAACGAACATTGTCTCAAAGCAGCTTTACAGAATGTAAGAATTATAGAACGAGGTTTGCGTATTTTAATTGATGTGTATCCCTGATGAGCAAGCCTGAGCTGACTTTTCATTGGGAGTGATGAGAATGGACAGAATTAGAAAAGAGTTTAGTAGAGGGACCACACAGGTAGGACAATTTGGAGACAATGTGAGGGAGGTGCGATTGAGATGGTTTGTTCATGTGCAAAGCAGGGAGATGGGGTACATAGGAAGAAGAATGCTGACGATGGAGCTCCCAGGAAGGGGGAAAAGAGGAAGACCAAGGTGGAGGTTTATGGATGTGATGAAGGTAGACATGCAGGGGGTTGTTTTGAAAGAGGCAGATGGAGAGGACAGGGTGGTATAGAGAAAGATGATCCACTGTGGTGACCCCTAACGGGAGCAGACAAAAGAAGAGAAAGTGTTTATTTTAGATTCATTAACTTCATGCAATCAATCCAACATCCTTGATTTTTTTCTTTTTAAATGCTTTAAGTACATTAAAGGCACCAGAGACCACCTGGCCATGCTCCGTGAACTAATGTGGTTCCCTGGATACTACTTTGTGAACCACTGCTTTTAGAAATTTGATTGTTTCAAACCGTGCCTGAGCATTTGATAGGCTGTCGTCTTCACGTGTGGAAGCATTTTCATTTTACTTTCACAATTTATTGTTCTTATAAAGTTGAAGATAGTTGATTCGCACATGCACACATGCACACGCACACGCACACACACACACACAGGGATAATGCTGTCCTTGCTGCTTAAACTACTTACTTGCTATTCTTGCTTCACACAAAATGCTCTAAATGCGGGCACAAACAAACCGCCTGGGGTACTGGAGTCTTTATTGTTTTATGAATTGAAGCAGCGGCAGTGCACGGACAATACCATACACACACACACACACACACACACACACACACACACACACACACACACACACAGAGTCATTCGCTGACAGACACTGCTGTTGCAAATGCACTGTCCTTTTGTGTCATCTTATTCAATGCACTGCATTCTGGGAGACTGGACACAAGACAAATAGGTTCCATCATTGTAGGCTTTTGAGAGATTAACTTTTTCACCCCTTTATATTTAATCACACTCAGTCAGCGAAACACCATTCATCTGCCTCAGGTGAACATTGTAGGAATAATAGCTCGGCCTAAACAAGCAAACCTGGTCCAAACAATGCCTTTTCACACGGTATTCCAGCTAGAGACCTGCAGTATCTACTCAGATAATAAACTACACCATATAGACAAAAGTATTGATACACCTGACTTTTCCAGCTATATGAAGTTCTTCCCCAAATTGTTACCCCAAGTTAAAGTTTACAATTGTAAAGGATGTCTTTGTTCGAGGTAGCATGAAATATCCCTTCATTTAAAATACGAGGCTCAAACCTGTTTCAGCATGACAATGTCCCTCTGGAACAAAGCCAGTTCCATGATGTGGTGTACATGGGTTGGAGTGGAAGATCTCCTGCCATAGAGCTCTGACCTCAACCCTCAAATGCTGACTGCACCCCAGACCTTCTCACCTCACCGACATCAGTACTTGACTTTACTACACCCGTGTAGATGAATAAGCACAAATCTCCACAAGCACAGTCCAAAATCTAGTGGAACATCTTTCCAGGAGTTTATTATATCACCAAATAGGAACTATTTTACTATAACTTACTTAATTTCTTCAAGTAAATAGTCACTTATTTGAAGGAACTAATCAATTTAATGAACATTTGGGACTTTTTTTAGAACCATTAATTTTAAGCAGAATGTCTGAAAATAGTCATATTTTAACTCTGGAAAATATTTCCTTTATTCTCCTGCCATTAGACCTGATAATTTATGCAATTTGTCATGTTGGTATTCCCTTTCAGGTGACTCCTTTGCGATCTTATCTAATCTTTCAAATTTCCATTCTGGCACACTCCCACACACTCCCAAGAGGCCAACAGAAATAATTTCTTCTTCTGAAAGGACTCATAGCTGACTCCTACCGGCCCCATTCAGCTGACCCATGCAATTATCAAGCTCTTTGTGAACTGAATCAGGTGTGGCAGAGCAGATAACTCGCTCATTACTGTTTACAAATTCACAAAATGGAAAATTATTCAAATAATGATTGGTTTTCTAAAAGACATAATTGAACTTAATGAACCGTTAGTTTACCTTTTACTTCTTAAACTCAACAACTTAAAAAATAACTTATTTGAATGAATAAATAGAATCGTTTCTGTTATAAATATTAAAGGATTTCCTTTCAACAAAAATCCAAATAAAGTAAATAATGAATTGCAAAAACAACAAACATGAAATATTCAAAGTGTTTGAGTATCTTAAATGGCAGAAGAATCAGTCACACTGCAGTGATCATTGTTAATTTCATGTGTAGTAACATGTATGTATGACATTTCCATATGTGGTTCTTCTCCAAACTGGTATCTTAAAGCTATAGGCACACTTTTTTTGGATGCTGTATCATTAAATTAAACAAACCCAAATCTGCTCCAACATGGCAATGCCTTTGTGCACAAATCCAGCTCCATGAAGATATGTTTTGCATGGGTTGGAGTGGAAGATCTTAAGTGGCCTTGAGATAGAGCTCTGTCTGAGGTAATGGTAGTGGCAATTCATCCCAATGGCATAGAGATGAATTGGAACACTGGCTGCATCCCAGACATCCTCACGTCACTTACATCAATACCTGACTTTACTAAAAACCTTGTCGCTGAATAACCACAAAAATCTCCAAAAGCACACTCCAAAGTTTAGTGGAACATTTTCCTAGAAGAGTGGAGGTTATTATAACAGCAAATGAAGACTAAAAAAAGAACACAAATCTAATAATCAGGTGACTACAAACTTTAGTCCATATAGTTTATTTAGCATTTGCACTGCTGATATTTCCAGACAGGGATTGTCTCTTTCTATTTGCAATCTGAATTTCATAAACCAAAATAAAAATATTTCTGCAAGACAATCCGCTATTAAAAACCTATTCATGTCTGTGCAGCAACATTCTGCACTCTCATTATACTGATACGTTTTTTTCTAGAGCAAAACAGCTCTTAAATACAAAATGAATCAGAAAAAGCAAAGCACACACACACACACACACACACACACACACACAGACTATTTATTGAGTAATAAACATAATCCCTCACACTCTTGACAGTTTAAACACGAGCGGGCTGTTTGGGTGACTCATCCTCCTCCGTGTTAGTCTGATGCAACGTTAATGGCTCTGGCATCAGGAAGACTCGCGAGTGTTTAATCGCACGTCACTTACCTGCATTATAAATATTAAACAGTCTCTTTATCTCGGTGATTAAGGCTCTAACATACTGTTTATCTCTTTAGCGTTGCGTGATACACGATTTCTGCTCCGAATATAAGAATATTCTACCATTCGTATCAAATCTAATCTCTATCCACCACATGTTTAGCATATGTCAGATTTTTCACCAACTTGCATCTAGACACGTTTGCCTGTGAGGAAGATGAAATGCAAAGCTGGTTTGCTTAATACCTGTATTTGGACTTCCATTCTATTTGACATTTGCATAGAAAAGGTTTCCAGTCCAGCCTACCTGGGAAAGTCTATGCCAGGGTACTGGAGAGGAGAATACGGCCGATAGTAGAACCTCAGATTCAGGAGGAACAGTGTGGTTTTCGTCCAGGCCGTGGAACACTGGACCAGCTCTATACCCTCTACAGGGTGCTGGAGGGTTCATGGGAGTTTGCCCAACCAGTCCACATG
The DNA here is from genome assembly GCA_014706435.1 of Silurus glanis. Taxonomy (NCBI): domain Eukaryota; kingdom Metazoa; phylum Chordata; class Actinopteri; order Siluriformes; family Siluridae; genus Silurus; species Silurus glanis. The sequence goes on from JAAIIK010000113.1 coordinate 1,302,186, forward strand.
TGTTTTGTGGATTTGGAAAAGGCATTCGACTGTGTCCCTCGCAGCGGCCTGTGGAGGGTGCTCCCGGAGTATGGGGTCCGGGGCCCTTTACTAAGGGCTGTCCGGTCCCTGTACGACCGAAGCAGGAGCTTGGTTCGCATTGCCGGCAGTAAGTCAGACTTGTTCCCGGTGCATGTTGGACTCCGGCAGGGCTGCCCTTTGTCACCGGTTCTGTTCATAATTTTTATGGACAGAATTTCTAGGCGCAGCCAGGGGCCGGAGGGTGTCCGGTTTGGTGACAACACGATTTTGTCTCTGCTCTTTGCAGATGATGTTGTCGTGTTGGCTTCATCAGACCAGGACCTTCAGCACGCACTGGGACGGTTTGCAGCCGAGTGTGAAGCGGCTGGGATGAGAATCAGCACCTCCAAATCCGAGGCCATGGTCCTCAGTCGGAAAAGGGTGGCTTGCCCACTTCAGGTTGGTGGAGAGTTCCTGCCGCAAGTGGAGGAGTTTAAGTATCTTGGGGTTTTGTTCACGAGTGAGGGAAGGGTGGAACGGGAGATTGACAGACGGATCGGTGCATCTTCTGCAGTAATGCGGTCGATGTACCGGTCTGTCGTGGTAAAGAAAGAGCTGAGCCGCAAGGCGAAACTCTCGATTTACCGGTCAATCTACGTTCCTACTCTCACCTATGGTCATGAGCTCTGGGTCATGACCGAAAGGACAAGATCCCGGATACAGGCGGCCGAAATGAGCTTTCTCCGCAGGGTGGCTGGGCGATCCCTTAGAGATAGGGTGAGAAGCTCGGTCACTCGGGAGGAGCTCAGAGTAGAGCCGCTGCTCCTCCACATCGAGAGGGGTCAGCTGAGGTGGCTCGGGCATCTGTTCCGGATGCCTCCTGGACGCCTTCCTGGGAAGGTGTTCCGGGCGCGTCCCACTGGGAGGAGACCCCGGGGAAGACCTAGGACACGCTGGAGAGACTATGTCTCCCGGCTGGCCTGGGAACGCCTCGGTGTCCCCCCGGAAGAGCTGGAAGAAGTGTCTAGGGAGAGGGAAGTCTGGGCATCTCTGCTTAGACTGCTGCCCCCGCGACCCGGCCTCGGATAAGCGGGAGAAGATGGTATGGTATGGTATAGGTTTCCAGTCACGTTTTTTCCATTTAAAAAAATAATTGTTTGAGAAAATAGTTCATATGCCACAAATCGTGCAAGATTAGGTGTAAATTTAAGAATTCTTGAATATTCCTGTAAGTATTTTTGCATAAACAACAGCCCTTTTTAGAGATTGCAAGCAGTGTGATATGATGGATAAATAAATGTCATAATTGCATAAGAACATTTCCAAGTTTCTGACATTGTAGTGACCTTTTCATCATTACAGTTGAATTTCAATAATAGATATGACCATTTCCTCCTACTGTATGGAAATTGAATTCATATTATTTTATAACTGCATGGATGGATGGATGGATGGATGGATATTCTTGACAGCTCAACTAGCATTAGGCGTTCAACATTTGTAAACATTTATAAACCTGTCAGTCATAAAAATTCTCCCTCTATACCCACTCACTTGATGAAGTCATATCCTCACATGGGGTTTCTTACCACTGCTAAACTGATGAAACTCAACTCAACTTTTCTTTTCCTCCCTCAGATACCACAGCTTCCGCTCGGATCTAGGCATGCTTGGCGAACATATGTTCGTGGATGAGTGCTTATCAATTAAAACTCAACCCCAGCAAAACCGAACTGCTGGTCATCCCAGGTGATTCATCACAAGGTCAGGATCTCAGAATAATTCTTAATAACTCTCTGCTCTCCCCTTCAGCCACTGCTCCCAACCTTTGGGTAACTATGAACTGTCCTTCTCCTCACATGTTGCTAATGTGGCATGTTCCTGTCGATTTCTTCTCTTCAACACCAGAAGGATTCGATCATTTCTATCCACACGTGCTGCTCAAGTGCTTGTTCAGTCTCTTGTCATTTCGAGACTGGACTACTGCAACTCTCTGCTGGCAGGTCTTCCTCTGTCCACTGCAAATGATCCAAAACGCAAAGTTTTGGATCATCGCAAAGAACAAAGAGTGAAAAATTTAAGGGGGTCTGAATACTTTCCGTACCCACTGTACATTATGGTTCATAGGCATTTCACAACATTTAATCAAGCTATATCTATCTATCTGTCTGTCTGTCTGTCTGTGTAAATATGTTAATCATACTAAAAAGCATTGTAATAGTTAAACAGTCTATACATATTCTGCATCATACTTCATACATTCAAATGTTTCCATGACATGGGACATTTGAGACACCTGGGGAAATTTTTGAGCTATTTAATGATCAAATGGATTGGAATTGTAACCTTTCCATTTATTCTGTGATCTATTTTAAATCTGTATTAACATTTCAACCTCCGTCTCAGAACGGACGTTTCATGGCTTGGAGTCTCGCTCACTTTTAATCTAACCTTTCTGATGACTTTGCTAAAACGTTTTATGTTCGCAAGACTCCCTGCCTCATTTTTTACTCCTCTCTCTCTCTCTCTCTCTCTCTCTCTCTCTCTCTCTCTCTCTCTCTCTCTCCCCCCCCATTACACTCCATTAATCTCCCTCTCTTCATAATAATTCTTATAATCCATATTTCTCTTTAACTCTCCCCCTCATTCTCTCTCTGTCAAGCTTCACATTCTCCTTGGATACCAGTGATCCTGCCCCTCTCTGCTCTCCAGACCTGCCTGGTCCATCCTGATGGATGGAGTTCTCTTCAATAGAAAGCCATTCGCTGCAGCTGAGCATGGTTCCACATGAACAGTCTAACGATCTATGGAACAGCCTAACGATTACTATGGAGGGTTATTAAACTCATCAATCATGAAGATGGATTTGAACTGAGATTAGAGTGGACGGTTTGCTACAGTGGCTGGTGGCTACAGTTACTATGAAATATTTCTTTTCATTCAAGTGTCCAACAGTAAACATTTGATCACTTCAATAATGATGATGAACTATAATAATGGATACTCTGTGTTATCCAGATGAGTCAGGTTCTTCTCAAGGTTTTGAATGTTTTTTAGGAAGTTTGTCTTGCCACTGTTACCACTTGGTCGCTTGTTAGGGATTAACCTATACAGACAAATTTATGACACTAAAATTTATATTCACAATCTGTATAATTCTGTAAAGATGTTTTTCGACAATGTCTACTATCTAATGTCCAATGCATATACAAATAAAATTATATTAAATTGAATTAAAGGTAGAATTTTGTGTTTAAAGTACTCCTTCAGTGCTACCTCAGTGTTTAAGGCTCTGGGTTATTGATCAGAAGGTCGGTGGCTCAGATCCCAATATCACCATGCTGCCACTGGTGTGCCTTTGAGCAAGGCCCATAACCCTCTATGCTCCAGGGGGCTGTATCGCAGATGACCCTGTCTAACATTACTGTGATATGCAAAGAAAGAATCTCACTATGCTGTAAAATTACATATGACATGTATATAGCTACACTATGTTGATGAAGAAGTATAGAGAAGGTCAGAAGGAGTTGCATTGTGTATCCGTGGATTTAGAGAAAGCATACGACAGGGTAGAGAGAGGAGTTTTGGTATTGTATGAGGAAGTCAGTTATATAGAGAAGTATGTGAGGGTGGTGCAGGACATGTATGAGGACAGTGTGACAGCAGTAAAGTGTGCAGTAGGAACGACAGACTGGTTCAAGGTGGAGGTTGGATCAAGGATCAAGGATCGGCTCTGAACCCTTTCCTGATTGCAATGGTAATGGACAGGTTGAAAGATAAGGTCAGGGAACAGGTTGAGAAGCGCCTGGCAAGGTGGAGGTATGTGCTGGAGAGAAGGGTAATGAAAGTCAGTAGGAGTAAGACAGAGTACATGTGTGTGAATGAGAGGGAGGGAAGTGGAGTGGTGCAGTTACAGGGAGAAGAGGTGGAGAAGGTGGAGGAGATTAGATACCTGGGGTCAACTCTGTAAATTAATGGAGAAGTGAAGAAAAGAGTGCAGGCAGGATGGAGTGGGTGAAGAAGAGTGATAGGAGTGATTTGTGATAGAAGGGTATCTGCAAGAGTGAAAGGGAAAGTTTATAGGACTGTGGTGAGACCTGCGATGTTGTATGTTTTAGAGACAGTGGCATTGAGTAAAAGACACAAGGTGGAACTGGAGGTAGCAGAGCTGAAGATGCTGAGATTTTCTTTTGGAGTGACGACAATGGACAGGATTAGAAATTAGTTTATTAGAGTGACCGCGCATGTAGGACGTTTTGGAGACAAGGTGAGGGAGGAGCGGTTGAGATGGTTTGGACATGTGCAGAGGAGGGACATTGGGTATATCGGTAGAAGAATGCTGACGATGGAGCCACTAGGCAGGAGGAAAAAAAAAGAAGGCCAAGGAGGTGGTCCATGGATGTGGTGAGGGAAGACATGCAGGTAGTTGGTTTAAAAAAAGAAGATGTAGAGGACATAGTAGTGTGGAGAGGAATGATCAGCTGTGGCGACCCCTAACAGGTGCAGCCGAAAGAATAAGATGATGATGATGTATAAAGCTACTCTCTTGGTGGTTGAAATTTTTGTATATTACATTTAAACTTTTTGAACGTTATTATTTAAAGCATGTTTAATTCAGTTAAGTTGTATTTGTCTAGTGTTTTAACACTACAATACAGTCACAAAGTGGCTTTACAGATTAAAACTATAAATGTAAATGTATAAATTTGTCTCTAATCCTTAAACTCGGTGAGTCAATGATATGCGAAAGAAACCTCAGAGGAACCTCAATGGGAACCCATCCTCTAGTTATATTAGACTGCATGTCCATGTGTGTACAATATTTTCAATGCTGTCACTTTTTCAGTTGCTCAGAATGTTTATTTTGCTTACAGACTATTGTTATATTTACGGATACGGATTTTTATGGAGAGGGTTTTACACTGTCTGAAATAATGTGTACAACTGTAGTGCATTGTACATAGATCCACAGAGCACTGTTAATGCACCAGAGAACAAACTTGAAAAAAGTACAACTACAGCTTATACCTGTATAACCCAGCCATTAGGGAGGCACAAGCCAGTGCACTCTTAGTGCCGGTCCCAAGCCCGGGTAAATGGGGAGGGTTGCGTTAGGAAGGGCATCCAGCGTAAAACATGTGCCAAATCAAATATGCGGATCACAAATGAGAATTTCATACCGGATCGGTCGAGGCCCGGGTTAACAACGACCGCCACAGGTATCGTTAGCCGACAGGGTACCGGTGGAAATTGGGCTACTGTTGGCCGAAGGAGGAGAAGGAGAGGAGGAAGACGTCTACAGAGACGGCAGGAAAAGGAGCAGTGTAGGAGAGTGGAGGTTCGGGTTGGTACTTTAAATGTTGGTACTATGACGGGTAAAGGGAGAGAGATAGCTGATATGATGGAGAGGAGAAAGGTAGATATGTTGTGTGTTCAGGAGACCAAGTGGAAAGGGAGTAAGGCCAGGAGCATTGGAGGTGGGCTCAAACTGTTCTATCATGGTGTGGATGGAAAGAGAAATGGTGTAGGGGTGATTCTGAAGGAAGAGTACAGTAAGAGTGTAGTGGAGGTGAAGAGAGTTTCTGATAGGGTGATGTACGTGAAGCTGGAAGTTGAAGGGATGATGATAAATGTCATCAGTGCCTATGCTCCACAAGTTGGCTGTGAGATGGAGGAGAAGGAAAGATTCTGGAGTGAATTAGATGAAGTGGTAGATGGTGTACCTAGGAAAGAACGATTGGTGATTGGGGCAGACTTTAATGGGCATGTTGGTGAAGGGAACAGAGGTGATGAGGAGGTGATGGGTAGGTATGGCCTTAAGGAGAGGAATGTGGAAGGGCAGATGGTGGTAGATTTTGCTAAAAGGATGGAAATGGCAGTGGTGAACACTTATTTTAAGAAGAAGGAGGATCATAGGGTGACGTATAAGAGTGGAGGAAGGTGCACACAGGTGGACTATGTTCTATGCAGGAGATGCAACCTGAAGGAGATTGGAGACTGTAAGGTGTTGGCAGGGGACAGTGTAGCTAGACAGCATCGGATGGTGGTCTGTAGGATGGTTTTGGAGGCGAAGAAGAAGAGGAGGAGAGTGAGGACTGAAAGAAGAATAAGATGGTGGAAACTGAAGGAGGAAGACTGTAGTGTGAGGTTCAGGGAAGAGGTCAGACAGAGGCTCGGTGGTGGTGAAGAGGTGTTGGGTGATTGGGAAACTACTGCAGGAGTGATGAGGGAGGCAGCTAGAAAAGTACTTGGTGTGACATCTGGAAATAGAAAGGAAGACAAGGAGACGTGGTGGTGGAATGAGGAAGTGCAGGAGAGCATAAGGAGAAAGAGGTTGGCAAAACAGAAGTGGGATCGACAGAGTGATGAGAAAAGTAGGCAGGAGTACAAGGAGATGCGGCAGCAGGTAAAGAGGGATGTGGCGAAAGCCAAGGAGAAGGCATATGAGGAGCTGTATGAGAGGTTGGACACTAAGGAAGGAGAAAAGGATTTATACCGATTGGCCAGGCAGAGGGACCGAGCTGGGAAGGATGTGTTGCAAGTTAGAGCAGTAAAGGATGGAGAGGGAAATGTGTTGACTAGTGAGGAGAGTGTGTTGAGAAGGTGGAGGGA
>JAAIIK010000113.1:1336843-1363199 GCA_014706435.1 Silurus glanis
ATATATATATATATATATATATATATATATATATATATATATAAATAAATACATACATACACATACATACACATATATGTATATATAAGCACAGCTTCATATTCAAGACAAACCACCCATGCACAAAAATTGTGTTTAAAGAATCTCAATTGTTAGCCTTTCTAGTATATACACTAGCACAATGACTCAGGTTTTTACACGTGCAAACACACACACACACACACACACACACACACACACACACACACACAGAGAAATGAAGAGAGTAGTGTGCCTGCCGGGAGTTTCAGCCCTCCAAGCCATTGCTCCTGGACATTAAGATTGTCTGTGTGTGTGTGTGTGTGTGTGTGTGTGTGTGTGTGTGTGTGTAGCATCTCCACGCTCCAGCAGTTCAACCCCGGAGGTGTCCACTGGCTCCATCTCTCAGAGTGTCAACTCAAAGACACCTCATTCGCGGAGCTGTCAGGAATGTAATACTGCCACATCAATCAAATTTACCAAAGGAGGTCAGGCTGTGATCGTAAAAACACAACAACTGCACCGCCGCTAAGAAATATAAATGTCACATTGGGATGTGTTTGTGTTTTGTTTTTCTCTATTGGTTACTTTCAGGTGCAATGGCAGCGGTTGGAGTTCTGATTGATATATTTATAATATAGCTATTTGAGGGGGCTATTATTAATAATGTGTTATGAAATGAGTGTGGTAAAAAAATACATGCCTGTTTTTCAATGTTAAATTGTTCTAGTATGTGTAAAAATTCCAAAGAAATACGCAAAAAATATCTGGCTAATTTAATACATTTCACTCTTTTGCTTACAGCTTGAAAATAGGCTCCGCCTCGAACAAGGCGAACAAGTAAAAATTATTGCTCGTGTCTACTGCTATGTAGCATTTCTGCTTACCTTGTTAATATGTAGAATGTTTACATTGGAGATATGGTTATAGCTAATCAAAGCATACAGTTACTTTAATTGCTATAAGGCAGGAAAATGTGCTTGTATAATGCAACTTGCATCTGTATTCCATTCTGTAAAGTGTGTCCAAGTATTCACTATAAAACATGACTCGACGTGTTTCTGAGCACGTGCAATTTCACCATGGACAGCAAGTTAGAACAAAGAGCAAACGTGAAATAATTTGACATAACATGTTTGACATATGGCGATGCTGCAACGAGTCGAAATGAAACAGTTAAAGTGAAATGTGCGCTTCAAGAATGGAAGAACATCACAGGAAGATGATCAAGAAGACCTTCAACTAGCTCAACCCACAGAAAATGTCAAAATTCGGTAACTTGTGCATGATGAATGTCATCATCCACATGATCTCACTTCCGCACCCACCCTACTCACCAGATATGGTTCCTGCGGACTTTGCCATCTTCCCGAAGATGAAGGTCCAGCTCAAATCTGGCTGTGTTGACACCGTTGTGGAGATCCAGCACAAACTGCAGAAGGTGCTCGACTTCCAGGAAACATTCCACAAGTGGCAGGAATGCTGGGAGTGCTGTTTGGTTTGCATGGGGACTGTGTGAAGTTGATAGTGTGTAAGCGTAGATAATTCAAGTACTTTCTTGTAAACAGAGCTAGTCTTGGAACTTTTTGATAGCACCTTGTATGGCTGGAAAAGACAGATGTTCCAATAGTTTGTTTCTATTGGAACATCTGGAACATAACATTAGTGGATGTTATATTTAATATAAGCATGATGATAAAGGTTGCTTTTTTTTATTTATTTAAGTATTAAGTAAAATTACTTCCTGCACCCATAAATATTTATTTAAAATGGTCTAATGTTATAACTCTCATAATAGATAGTTTGGGGAATTCTGTTGAGAGAAAAAGGGCAAGTTGCAAAGCTTTCAAATTTAGTTTACATTGTTGGTCACAAATGGCTCCAAATGCCCTTGCCAGAGATTCCCAGGATCATAAACAGGATAAACTCGCTTGATTAGCGTTCACTCACTAAGTTAGTAAGCCTTATCGGTTAAGCTTCCAGCATTCTGCATTACTTAAGGTTAGCCCCTCCCACTATATACTAAAAACTTTCTTTTGGCTTCTCCCATTAGGGGTCGCCACAGCGGATCATCAGCATGTTTGATTTGGCACGTGCTTACGCTGGATGCTCTTCCTAACGCAACCCTCCCCATTTATCCGGGCTTGGGACCGGCACTAAGAGTGGCTGGGGTTGGTTCCCTGACCGGGGATCGAACCCGGGCCGCAGCGGTGAGAGCGCCGCATCCTAACCACTAGACCACCAGGGGACCTACTAAACCACTAAAATGTGGGGAGGTGCAAAGTTAAGATGAAGTACATGTGAACTATTTTGTGAAGGCAAAAGATGAACATTAATCTGATTAGAAATCGACATTCATCGATTTTCTGAGACAAAAGGAGCTCCAGTGAGTAAAGGGATAAAATATGTTTATAGGTCATGGTTTTATTCCTGTTTGTTATAGTTCAGTGTACTACTATCACTGTTGCTATAAACTCTCGCCAGCCAAAGCTGTGAATAATTTCCTCCATCTCTCTCTCTCTCTCTCTCTCTCTCTCTCTCTCTCATTCAGAATGCTGCAATTGGGCTTCTAATTGTACCTGCTTAATCAAAGGTCATTATCTGTGTAATCCCTTGTATTATCGACTGCTAGAATGCATGAGCTTATGAATGCAGAGGCAGGTTTGTTTTTAAAGAAGGCCATGATGATGCTCAGGCTTTTTGATGTATTATTGATGTATTATCCTCTCAGCTGACATTATAGATTAAGCAGCTTTTAAAGGGATGTTAGAAATGTTAGATCTCCCAATCGATTTAACTCCTCTGTTGCACCGGGCTGTTCAGTCAGAACGCCCAGGAATAATAATCAAAAATCGGACAATATACACTCTGTCTTTCAAGACAAACACCGGAGAACAGACGATTCGAAGTCCAGACTGCTGATATGCTCTTATGTCAGAGAGACAGGAAGCACAAATGATCTTGCTTTCAAGCAAAGTCTTTTCAAGGGGAATCGGAGAGGCATCACCGAAATCACCTTGACAACAAACTTCGCAGCTCAAGACTAGCCCACCACACCACTTTAGCACTTGTATGAGGATGCTTTGTAAGATTCTCTGCTAAATGTGTGACGACCTGGTAAAGCCTTCCCAAGGCCAAATTTCCAACAATATACTGATCTGAATATCTACAGGTTTTCCTACTGTAAGTTGAAATGTGTTTCCCTATTACCGTATTTTTCGGACTATAAGCCGCTACATTTTTCCCACGTTTTGAACCCCGGGGCTTAAACAACGAAGCGGCTAATTTATGAATTTTTCCTGGGTTTTTCCCGGTTTCACAAACTTCAAGCCAAAAAACTGACCGACATAACATTAGACCAATGACATTTCCGAACGGAAACGAAAAAACGCACCTCACCTGTGCTCTGAGCTGCACGGCATCGGGAGAAAAACTTTCACCAGTGTTGATTTTTAAACGCACGACGATGCCAAAAGATAAACTCCCGAGAGAAATTGTTGTGAAAGGAAGGAGGAAGACAGTGAACAATGACTTTCTTGGTAGGCTACTGTTTAGATACAAGCCGTTGTAACGCGTTGAGTCAGGGTCATGGGAGAGCTCGCTAACTCCAGTTGCAACAGAAATCATATAAGCACAGACAGGTTTCCAAAACTCGTGCTTTTTTATTTTTCTTGGCAACAGCGTTACGGGTTAGTCAAAGAAACTTAGAAATGAGCATCAGAAAATAATAAGGACATATTCCTCGGTCTCCACACATGCAGTAATACCGGAAAAATGCAATGCCAGGCTATTCCCAAAATACCACTATGCTCCTAAAGGAAGCGCAACATATTTCACCCGTTACACCGTGTAACGTGTCTTTCGTTAAAGCCTGTGTAAAGTTCATTAGCGTAGACAGGCGCGGCTTATTTATGTTAAAAATAAAAATATTTGTCAAATTCAGTGGGTGCGGCTTATATATGGGTGCGCTTTATAGTCTGGAAATTACGGTACACATCTTTCAAGTATAGTTCTAGGCTTTTCAAATCAATTTACCACCAAAACTGAACGGAAAAAATCTGAATATTTAATCCATTCAAGGGATAAATCTGAAATAGATATGCCCGGTACATCCCAATGCCATACCTCTGGATGGAGTTTCCTAAATTTGGAGACCACTCTGTGCAGCTTGGGATGGTTTAACATCCACAGCCTAAAGATCCATAAAGCCACTGAGTAACTTAAGAACTTTGAGAATGGATTTGGAATACTACAATGTCTCAGGACCACAGGCTGCATGAACATTTCTGCATTTAAATGCCTATGACCACACATCTCAACAATGGGTTGCTTTTCGAGTCTGGTTCCTCCAAAGGTTTCTTCCTGATTCCATCTCAGGGAGTTTTTCCATGCCACTTTTTCCACTGGCTCACTAAGCATATACAATAACAATTGTATATGATTCCAAAAGATAAACAATTATAAGGAACAAAGATATAGGCAATAACATTAAACACTTTTATACAACCTTATAACCGCTTCATTGTGTACAGCTGCTTTGAGACAATGTCTAATGTAAAAAGCGCTAGACAAACAAAAAATGAAATAAAATGAGAATAAAATGTATAATATAATCCATTTTCTTTTGTCGGCTTCTCCCATTAGGGGGCAACACAGCGGATCATTTGTCTCCATACCACCCTGTCCTCTACATCTGCCTCTTTCAACCCAACTACCTGCATGTCTTCCCTCACCACATCCATAAACCTCCTCCTTGCTCTTCCTCTTTTCCTCCTTCCTGGTGGCTCCATCCTCAGCATTCTTCTACCGATATACCCCATGTCCCTCCTCTGCACATGTCCAAACCATCTCAATCTCGCCTCCCTCACCTTGTCTCCAAAACGTCCTACATGCGCTGTCCCTCTAATAAACTCATTTCTAATCCTGTCCATCCTCGTCACTCCCAACGAAAACCTCAACATCTTCAGCTCTGCTACCTCCAGCTCCACCTCCTGTCTTTTACTCAATGCCACTGTCTCTAAACCATACAACATCGCAGGTCTCACCACAGTCCTATAAACTTTCCCTTTCACTCTCACAGATACTCTTCTATCACAAATCACTCCTGCTATCACTGTTCTCCACCCACTCCACCCTGCCTGCACTCTTTTCTTCACTTCTCTAACTTCTCTCCATTACTCTGCACTGTTGACCCCAGGTACCTGAACTCCTCCACCTTCTCCACCTCTTCTCCCTGCAACTGCACCACTCCACTGCCCTCCCTCTCACACATGTACTCTGTCTTACTCCTACTGACTTTCATTCCCCTTTTCTCCAGCGTGTACCTCCACCTCTCCAGGCTCTTCTCAACCTGCTCACTACTCTCACCACAAATCAGACCTCGTCCGTCAGCAATATTATTTTTAAATCAAGAACTGAAAGAAAAAAAATCTTATTTATACACCAGTAGGGGCAACTTGGCCATGCTGGGATTTAAGCTCATAACTTTACAATCAAATGTCCATCACCTTAACCACTGTGCTACCACTTCCCTTTGCTCAACTGATCAGTAAGTGAGTGAAATTACCTCACTCATTTGTGATATAAAAAAAATAAAGGTCTTTAAAATTGATCTAATCCAGTGAACAGTTTGAGGCTTTGTGCACTGCCATCTGTACTCAATGTGTAAACTCTTTCCTGCTTTGATGACGATGCAGGAGCATTACGGAAAAATGTTGACAAACACTATCTGATTACAAATCGAGCTGATAAAACAACTCGATCAAATAGTGAGTGCAAGCAACCGACTGGTTTTACCATCACACTTGTTACTGGCTCCTTACACACTCTTGTGTTAATGATCCTTGCAGGCTGAGGCCAATGTCCACACTTATACATTTTCGTTTGTAAACACATATTTTCCTCTCTGTTTTGGCCTTCTGTCCACACGGAGACAGCGTTTTGACCGATACTCTTCAAGAGAGATTTTGAAAAGTTGACGCATTTTTGTGGCAGCCTTTTATTGACATTGCTGCAACGTTTCAAAGAGCCAGAAAGTAAATAAATGCCAGGGGAAATGAATAATTAATAAATAAAAGCAGATCGAAGCGTCTTACGTTTTACTAATAGACAGTACAGAGATGTAAGCATTTTCAGACGGGAAACGATTGAAAATAATAGTGTGGACGCAGAGCAGAGCGTTATTAAAAGTCCATTTTCAGTTTATCCAGATTAGTGTAGATGAACCGTAGCCTGGGACACCAATCTACGTTTAGAGAAAAATCTATCATGTCTTTCTGGGTTTTCTCAAAGTAGATAATACTAGCAAAAGAAAACCAATTCATCACCATTTCTTAAAAAAAATATGTATTAGCAAGAACAATATGATCAGGATGGAAGTGATGTAAGACCAAACCAAACATGTCACTGCTAATGCTAATGGCAACGAAACTTGCTTTACGAAGATAGACACATAGAACAAATATCTAAAAGCAACCAAAACTCTTCTATTGTGTGTTATTGTTGTTGATGTCTTTGTTTTGTGTACGCAGACTGAAGCGGTACACTTTGGATAGCAAAGCATGTTCTTAAAGCCAGAAGCACAACTCCCACATCTGATTACATAAAGTTTCAGCTCCTAAACTGGTTAAAAAAAAAAAAAAAACACAGGTCTTTTCAGAGAGAGAGAACGAGAGGGAAAAAGGAGGATGTCGAGAGAAGCAAAAGGAGATGTCCCAACAAGCAGAAGAAGGAGTGGAAGAAAAATGTGATGTTTAAAACTGCACCCTGTTCATCGCAGTTTGATGTATTTGAGGTTTTGATCCATTTCGTAAAGGGAGAACATCAGTGGATGAAACCACCAGTTTCAATAGGGTTTGCAGCTAAGTGAGGTATCCTAGATCCATGGTTATAAAGTGGGAGACCTGGGGTCCGTGTAGCCAGGGGTAAATGGTGGAAGGTCCAGAAGAATACATTTATATGGCTCCAATAAATAAGCACAATGTATGCATTTAAAAAGGGCAATTATTACAATCAGGGCATCAGAAAACATGCTAGTACAAAGCCGACATTTACGTCTCAGGCGATAACTGGGAAGCCTGAAGGTCAAAGGACACATCTGGGCTCCCTTTCATTTCAATATGTTCAGCAAATCAACCTGAATAAAGCTAAATTGATTGAAGTCTGAGTGTCATTATGCTGGGGAAAGCTTGAGGCATCAGGCCGGGAATCGAATGCACTATAAAATGATCTCAGTAATTGGAAACCGCCATCATTTTCTTATTAAGTGAAACAAAATAAAATTGACCTCCTCCCCCACCCCAACTTTGAGCGGAATAAAATGGTAATTTAATTTAATAAAGCTGCGATGAAACCAAACAAATGGTAGGCACTGAAATGAACAAGCTCGCACCTGCTCCCTGATTAACTCGCACAACTGAGCATGAACCTCGTCACCTCACACGCTTAGGCAGAGGAAACTGTGTCGAGAAAAAAGCCTGATCATTATTATTTTTTATATTTAGATGTACATCACCAAAACAGAAAACTAATTATCAAGTAAGCATAGCTTATTTAGTAAGCATTAAAGAAAACTAATAATGCAACTCTCCATGTTCAACTGTCTCATCTTTCTACTCCTACACTTTAATATAAAAAAAAAAAAAAAAAAAAAAAAAGTTGTGATCCATAGTGTAGAAGTAACTTCAGGGATCTAGAAAAAAGAAATAAGTTATAAAAAGGTTCGATACATGCCTACCTCAATTTTCTGTTCCTATACATTTATATAAAAAAGATCTCTTGATAGTCTTTGTATAGGTGGGATGTATAGTGTAGAAAGAATTTCTGGTATAATAATTCAATTCAATTCATTTCATTTTTACTGTATAGCGCTTTTAACAATAAACATTGTCTCAAAGCAGCTTAACACAGATAATGTGGTAATAAAGAATGAATAAGATGTTCTTTATAAGTGTAAGTTTGTCCCTGATGAGCGAACCGGTGTCGACTGGGGTGAAGGAAAAACTCCCTGAGATGGCATAAGGAAGAAACCTCGAGAGGAACCAGACTCAAGAGGGAACCCATACTCATCTAGGTTGCACCGATTGTCCATTTCTTACAGATAAAGGATGTTGAGGTGTGCAGTGATGATCAGAAGCAAACTGTAGTCCTGAGTCAGTGTAGCAGACTGTTGACATTAACTACAGTCCAAATCCATCCTCAAAGCTCCTGTTCTTACTCCGTAAATACCAAACCTGAAAGCAGATTATCAAGTAAGCAAAGCTCTTAAAGGAAATAAAGTATACAAGTGTTTAACTGTTTCAATGTGTAGTGTAGAAGGAACTCAAGATCTATGAGGATGGATTTGGACTGTAATTAATGTCAACAGTCTTCTACAATGGCCCAGGACCACAAATTGCATGAACAGTTCTGCATTTAAGTGCTTATCACTGAACAGTTCACCTTAACAATTATAAACTATAATGAAGGGACGTTAGGTGTCACCTAGATGAAGATGGGTTTCCTTTTGAGTCTGGTTCCTCTCAAGGTTTCTTTCTCACAACATCTCAGGGAGTTTTTCCTCGCCACAGTTGCCACTGGCTCGGTGATGAGTTGTAAGTTTATCATTATGAACTTATGGGCACTAAACGTATACACTATACAAGTTTATATCCTCTTTATCTGTGTGAAGCTGCTTTGAGACAATGTCCATTGTTGACAGTGCTCTACAAATTAAAATGAATTTAACTGATTTATTCATTCATTCAATCCCAGTTTGCCTTTTATCAGAAACCATCTTGGGAACACTGAGTTCGAGGTTGCTATGTTTCTTGTCTTAGACAGTTACTGTGTCTACTGTCTCCTTTCTCATGTTGTCTTTCGTTTTTTGCACTAAATGTTGCACATGTGCACTTTGTGTTGTTAGAGTTCTGTGTTCCTTTTGTTAATTTTGTGTTGTCTGATGTAGCACCTTGGTCTTGGGGAAACTTTCATATCACTGTGTGCATCGTATATGGTTGGAATGACAAAGCCTACTTGATACCATCTCAGAACAACATGGGTACATTCACATCTATCTATCTGTCTGTCTGCCTGCCTGTCTGTCTGTCTGTCTGTCTGTCTGTCTGTCTGTCTGTCTGTGAGTGAAAATAAATAACCTTTACTCTGTATTGCATGCCCAAATCTGAATACACATTATAGATATGGATATTTTATTCTCTGCATAAAGCATGTACACGTACACTAATTAGCACTGCATTCCTTACCTAATAATCTATAAAATATACAATTTCATCCACAGGCCCTTACGGAGACAAATTCTTGCCCCACTCTTTTTTCTCTAACACACCTGTTTCATCTCTCAACTGATCGCTAATTATCCAATGAATCATGTAAAGATGCAAAACATGAAACTGCACAGTGCAGTGGCCCTGCAGCTCTCCATCTGAGTCACGCTGAGCCGAGTGGATCTGTTTACAGCGCCGTAACGAGAACCATGAAAGGCTTTTATGGGCTCCGTCGGAGCTACAGACGTATTAATTATTGCCTTTATTTCAATTATCAGTGTCAGGAAAGCTCTCGTTAGGGCACGGAGACCGTGTGAGAGCGCAGCGAGCAAAACAAAGGTCCTGAATGATCATTTAGAACAGCCATGTGCAGGAACATGTATAAACAGACAAGCACACGAAACGTGAACACAGGCTGGGGAATGCAAGCTTATACGTGCGCACACACACACACACAGTTCGTGTTTACATAAGGCCTCTTTGCTCTGCCGATATCTCACACTGGCAGTAGCATAAAAGCTGGATGGTGAGTCGAGGAGCCAAGAGGCAACTTCAAAGGAATGATTAAGAGCGAAGGAAAAAGGCCCTGCTGCCAATGACCAGAAGGAGCCAAACACCTCTGACATCCATGGTCAGCATAAAACGCAACACCCCCCACCCTCCCACACAAACACACACACACACTATCTTTCAGTAGACAGTAAAGGCTCTATGATGTCCTTAGTGACCACAGGAAGGTCTAGTGCTGTCTGCATTTTACTGATCATCAAACGGACACCTGGATGTAGCAGAGACGATGTGTCATCTGTTTCGTCTCCAAATTCTGACAACCGCAGTGCCAAATGCTTCAGGTTTCAGGATTTTCTAAGATGAATTGTATGAATAGCACGTTACACATTTTGGAGCTTCTCCTTAAAAAAAAAAAAAAAAAAAGGGAAAATAAAAAACATTTCATGTAATTGGATTTATTGAATAACTCATGCACTGATTTACTCACCTCACATACATACTGTTTTACTCCCCAATTCTTTTATACTTTCACTGCTTCACTAACTCACACACTTTATATATAAACAGATACACTGACTCACTGATTTGTTGAATAAATCACTCAGCAATGTATTTCCTCCCTCCCTCCATAATCAGTGGTGAACAATAGCAAAGTAAATGTATTTCTTTACTGTACTTAAGTAGTTTTTTCATCTGTACTTTATTAAAGTATTTCCATTTAGGAAATACCTAGCTTTTACTTTAACTTCACTACATTTCAATGTAAAATATCTATCTTTATCTCCTGACTCCGGAATCTAACTTGACACAACACACGTGGCCTTATTTTCACAATTATTTTAGTAGCTGAAAAGAAGGTTTTGGGCTCATGATAATTTCAATAGATATCAATCAGTGTTTGAGTCATTAATATCGTTCTATTAATAGATCAGTGTGCTGAGAGTCACATTAGAGTCTTTTCCCATGAACTGAGTTGATTGAGTAAAAAGTCTTGTGATAAAAATGATAATAGGAACATTATATCCATAATAAATCATAGTACTTTGGATACTTAAGTACATTTAAAAGGCAAATACTTGTGATGTTTCGTCAGGACTTACATTTTAATATAGTTTTGTCCATGAATACGTATTCAATTATTCCCAATAGTCTATTTTCTTCATTTCCTAGCTTTTCTCTCTGGTGTGCTGCTGCAACGAGCAGCACCACTGAGTATAATTTTATGTTGGTGTTTCTTTCCAGTCAGATTTTAGCCATCACATCATGTGTTGCTGGGGTCAAATTAATCTGACGAAAAACCTTCACAGTCGGCACCTGCAGACTTTTTTTTTTTGAGCATAAACGCTAGGTTGCTTGAAGCTGTTGCAGATTGTGAATTGTTTACTCCAAAGCCCCCAGGAGGTTACTCAATAACGTCTGCATTTCCACGTTGTTTCTTTGAAAAGTCAGAAAAAGCACTAGCTTGCAAACCGCATATGAAACAAACTGTACAAGCTCAAATATATTTGTGTTTTAATAGCTGGTTTTTTTTTTTCCATTTCGCAATGGCTGACAGAGAAATTTATTCGGTCGCACACTTAAAAGGACTTTTACAAGACGCATTTTTCAAGAAAAGCTGGACATTGTGAGGAAAGATCGTTTGTATTTTCTTTCATGTAGAATTTGCACACTTTTTGCCTTAATTTCAAATCTGCAGGAAAACCACAACCAGCGTAAAAAATGCAGGGAAAACCCGGGGTCAATTATGAGGTTAATATTGATGCTTCCACTAGAGGAGATGTATGTGGGCAGTGCAGCTGTGGCTACAGTGAAAGGAGACTTGTTGAATAGTTTTCATTGCATTTCTTGCTTTACTAATGGCATTTACTCATACTGTGATTTTCTATAATATTGATGATTTCTATAGCCGTGGTGTTATAATGATAGTATTAAAAGGTGAACTTCAGGTAAGACATCATTGAGAGCCTAGGTGTGAAATGCATGGCCCACCATTTTAGTTTAACAGCCATATATTGGTGTCCAGCAAGTATATGTTTGGGATAAAAAAGAAAAATGTCTTGCAAAAATGACGAGCAAAAGTATATTAGAAAACTATACAAAAATGTCAAATGTCACATAGAATTTCAAGTGAAAAGTGTCAGGTATTTGTATCTGTATAGATACAGTTCAACACAGACTTCTTTAAAATGACCAACACAGATTTCAGAAACAATTGAATCTACCCAAGTGTGAAACCTACACCCAGTGGGATTCAGTTGCACTATGCTACACAAAACAGAGGAAAAGCACCAGGAGACCCGATGAGCAAAGCACCAGCATCCTGCACTGCCTAGAGGAGACAGAGATAAGTAAACCTTAAACAGCTTTGCTTTATCTGCTAATAGATTTGTAAACAGGGACATAATAGTTTTACCGCTGCAGCACTGCAGGATGGAACCAGCAAAGCCCCGTTGTTTAGAGCAACAGCAAAATTCGATTTGTACCGCACATTTCTGATCTGATCTCCTTATTGCACGCTAAGCCCCAAAATGCATGCAATCAGATGACATTCGTGTCTGATCAGACGTTCAGCTCCTACTTAAGCACTCAATTATGGCCATTGAAAATCTAAATTTGTAAAGGACAATCAGACAATTTGTTTTGGGAAATGTGGCCTGCTGACAAAATGGATCATCTTTAGGAAATAATTTCACTTTGAAACTCAACAGGTAAATTTAAAGATTTAATGGCTTGTAGAACACATTTAGTAGTAAGAATATGAAGTACTGGTGTTCTATATGACTATCAGTCTCTCACATCATTGTCGAGGAATTTTCGCAACGATGACGTTTGTGGGCATTTGTTTATGTACAGCTCTCTTAAGGTCCTGCCACTGCATTTCAGTCAGGTCGAGGTCTGGATTTGGGCTGGACCATTAGAACACTTTGATTCTGTTCTTTTTTCAAGCCATTCTGTTGTCATTTTGTTCATGTGCTTGGGATTATTTTCGAGCATGACCCAGTTTCGGCCACGCTTTAGTGGTCAGACAGATGGTGTCATATTTGACTCTTGAATACTTTGCTGTACAGGGAAGTTCATAGCCAACTCAGTGACTGCAAGTTGTCTAGGTCCTGTGGCTTCACAACAAGCCCAAAAATGATCACCCCATCCATTACAATGCTTGACATGAACAAAACCCAGCAAAAAAAAATTAATTAATTAATTAATTAAGGTCGGATCATAATGTGCTTGGCCTGTGGGTAAAAGTCTGAAGCAGAATGATGCAAAATGCAAATTCTTCCTTCTTGCCTTCTGTTTAATAAGGACATCTGAAGAATGGTACACACACACACACACACACACACACACACACAAAAAAAAAAAAAAGCAAACACTGCTAATATGTTACACACTGACAAGACTCACACTTCTTGTTGTTATGGTAACATCGACACTAAATGCCCTCTCATGCATAACATGCAGTAAATTGAGATTTGCGGTAAATTGTTGATTTTGGGGTCTATGTAAAGTGATTGTAAAAAGATTTACACATCTCATTTATATCAATGTTATTTACCATTCATTTCTTCCATTTCTTCAACTCTTTCAGTAAATTTTTTGATAACGGCTTATGTCCAATGGCGGATTTAAGCATGGGTGACATGGGCAAACACCCAGGGCGACGTCTTGCCGGGGGGCGGCATGTGGCATCCACGAAAAGTATAAAATATTATGGATGCCAAAGAAGGTCTAAGCCATCAGGAGCCCAATCCAGAATAAAGAGGAAAAAAAACAAGAGGGGAAATGTACAAAAGCTAAAGGTGTGTATGTAGCTCTATTATTCATCTTGTTATAAGGATAGTATAGGCTAATGCATTTAATGAAACAGGCTAATAGCTATCAGTGGTGGGCTGTGCATTTGGTACCTGGGCCTTCAGTGGGGACTTAATCCACCTCTTAATACCCCCACTATCACATCGCAATTATAGAAACCATCAATACTATACAAAAACGCAATATAACAACACGTGGCATTACAGAGAGAGAGAGAGAGAGAGAGAGAGAGAGAGAGGGGCATCTCACATACGGAGGGTGAAAACCATTTAAATAAAGCAAGAAACCCAGTTAAGACTCCAAACTTCTACACTACAACTGCATCTGTGCCATCTACATCATCTGGAGCAGTTCAGAATCAATATTTGTCTAATAACATTTAAATAAAATACAACCCACTTACCAGAGATGCAGAGTCATAATGTGCACCGCACCTCAGAGGCTGTAATCCCGTGGTATGGCTCGTATTCACTGGTCTGGAAGTGGAGAATAAACCCTCTCCCGGGCTGAGACACGCTAGCTTGCTTCGGGGTTGGCCGACCTCCTCACGATGTCTAGCTTTTCTGGATAATGGATTTTTAAGTATGTCCGAGACCAAATCAATTTCCCTTTCCCCGTATTCATAAAAAAGTCTAACTCAGATGTATTCACGTGTGCAGAGCGCTACACATATGTTTTGCCAGTCGAACTTGGCTGTAACTGTGAAATCTGATTGGTTAAAGAAACAGCTATTTATTAAAGAGACTATGGTAAAAAGGCCAGCAGAAAAGACTTTAAAGGCTTTGGGCAGATCAAATTGACATGGCAGCACATAGAGGCTGAAATCTGATTGGACAAAAAATATAACATACACATACACGTACTGGAAGCAGTGCAACCAAGAGAAATGCTACGAAATGAAGAGAATAAACTGTTGGGAATAAATAATACAATTTCATTGAGCAAATATTAGAATTTAGGTTGTAAATGTAGGTCAGTGCTTCTGATAGTGTTTACGCCAGCAAAGAAGTCTTTGCCCTGACCACCCACCACTGATAACTATACAGTACATCACTTAGGTTATGCTATGTTGCCCTCTATGCTATTACACAAAGTAAATATAGATTTTTTGTTTAACTAACTTACATAACATTATAATTTATAGTATGTATTTTATCATAATGTGTGTTGCAACAAAACAATTACAACCTAACTAGTCTAGTTGGATTGAAGTTAAAGTAGCCATTATTTTTTGGTTAACTTTAATAATTCAAGTTAACCCAGTCAATAAATGCTAGTTTAACTACAATGGGCACCATTCAAGCTTAAGCTTCCACTGCTTATGTCATATATGTTTGAACGCTGATGTCATGCATTGCCTTCTTCACATCAAGTGCAATAAAGGCAACCAAGAGCAGGATGACAAAACGTATGTACTCAGAGATCATGTGGGGGATAAAAACATGCAAATAGATTTATGAATCTGTCTGGGTTGTAAATAAACAATTATGATGACGTGGTAACGTTGCCCTTCAAAGCTTCTTTTGTGATTTTAACGGTACGGTGAACATGAGAAATGAAGCACGATGTCAGGAAATGAAGGCCATACTGTATGATGTTTTTTGCTTCGGTAAATCTGAGCTGAGGTAAAGACAAAGAGTAAGAGAGAGAGAAAGAGAGAGAGAGAGAGAGAGAGGTCAGTAGTGTGTGTGAGTGAGGTAGAAGAAATATAAAGTAGTAACGGATTGCTCGAGGGAGACTGATAGAAGGAAAGAGGGACGAGAGACAGATAATGGATTGCGTCTTGGGGAATTAATTACACCTCTACTGCCCCATGATGTCATTATCCAGACTCGTCACGTCAATGAGTTCTAGCTGGGAAGAAAGACAGAAAGACAGACAGATACACTCCCATGCCCCCCAAAGCGTGCCCAGAGTCGTAAGGCATATCCCGGCATATGACAGCACTGCTGTATCCAGGCTGCACTTTACACAGGCCATGTGTAAAAAGGATCAGCTTCTCGGTGGTGCATTATTCAGCGCCAGCATGGTACCCGGCCTCGCCCACGACAGCAAGCTTGAATCCATGAATGATTGAATGCTATTAAACAGATTCAATATTACAAGCAGTGCATCAGGACCAGGGCTTTCAGCAAGGCCTGTTGGATGATGGAAAAAGGCCCGCAAGGAATATTGTAAACAAGCGTCACAATTTTAAAGGTTCCGTCAAAACAGCAGAGCGACGTCAATTCAGCATTGAGGTGCAATATTTATATACACTGTGTGTCATGTACCATCTCATTTAAACCATATTTTACTGAATAGCTTTTGAGCAGATTTTTATACAATAATCATATATTTATCATCAACTTATTTTGGGCTGCTCGCATTAGGGGTCACCACAGCGAATAATCTGTCTCCATACCACCCTGTCCTCTACACCTGCCTCTTTTAAACCTGCACGTCTTCCCTCACAACATCCATAAACCTCCTCCTTGGCCTTTCTATTTTGCTCCTGCCTGGCAGCTCCATCCTCAGCATTCTTCTACCGATATAACCCATGTCCCTCCTCTGCACATGACCAAACCATCTCAATCTCGCCTCCAGGATCTAATTTCACTAAGTCAAATTCAGGGTTGAATTTCACAAAGTCAAATTTAAGACATTTTAAGATCTTTTTAAAACCATTAAGAATGAGTAGAAAGTTGGTTGGACCAGATGAGAAGAGTGGAAAGTCGGTTGGACCAGATGACATACCGGTAGAAGCATGGAGATGTTTAGGAGAGATGGCAGTGGAGTTTTTAATCAGGTTGTTCAGAAAGATTTTGGAAGGTGAGAGGATGCCTGAGGAATGGAGAAGGAGTGTGCAGGTACCAATCTTTAAGAATAAGGGAGATGTGCAGACCTGCAGTAACTACAGGGGAATTAAGTCGATCAGTCACACCATGAAGTTATGGGAAAGAGTAGTGGAAGCCAGGCTGAGAGAAGAGGTGACCATCTGTGAGCAACAGTATGGTTTCATTCCAAGGAAGAGCACCACAGATGCATTATTTGCTTTGAGAATGTTGATGGAGAAGTATAGAGTAGGACAGAAGATGGATTGGACTGTAGTAAATGTCAACAGTCTCGTACACTGACTCAGGAATACAGTTCGCTTCCGATCATCAACACTGTACCCCGCAACATTGTATATCTGCTACAAATGGACATTCGGTGCAACCCAGATGAGGATGGATTCCCTCTTGGGTCTGGTTCCTCTCAAGGTTTCTTCCTTATGCCATCTCGGGGAGTTTATCCTTGCCACAGTCGCCACCGGCTTGCTCATCAGGGACAAACTTACTTATAAAGAACATATTCACTTTTAATCACCACATTATCTGTGTAAAGCTGCTTTGAGACAATGTTCATTGTTAAAAGCGCTATACAAATAAAAATGAATTGAATTGAATTGAATAGAAGGAGTTGCATTGTGTGTGGATTTAGAGAAAGTGTACGACAGGGTGGAGAGAGGAGCTGTGGTATAGTATGAGGAAGTCAGGTATGTCAGAGAAGTATGTGAGGGTGGTGCAGGACATGTATGAGGACAGTGTGACAGCAGTGAAGTGTGCAGTAGAAATGACAGACTGGTTCAAGGTGAAGGTTGGACTGCATCAAGGATCGGCTCTGAGCCCTTTCCTGTTTGTGGTAGTGATGGACAGGTAGACAGACGAGGTCAGACAGGAGTCTCCGTGGACTATAATGTTTGCGGATGATATTGTTATTTGTGGTGAGAGTAGGGAGAAGGTTGAGAAGAGCCTGAAGAGGTGGAGGTACGTGCTGGAGAGAAGAAGAATGAAAGTCAGGAGTAAGACAGAGTACATGTGTGTGAATGAGAGAGGGCAGTGGAGTGGTGCTTGGTTGCAGGGAGAAGAGGGACAGCACATGTAGGACGTTTTGGAGACAAGGTGAGGGAGGCGAGATTGAGATGGTTTGGACATGTGCAGAGGAGGAACATGGGGCATTTCTGTAGGAGAATGCTGATAAGGGAGCCACCAGGAAGGAAAAAAAGAGGAAGGCCAAGGAGGCGGTTTATGGATGTGGTGAGGGAAGACATGCAGGTAGTCAGGTTGAAAGAGACAGATGTCGAGGACAGGGGGGTATAGGGAGCACGTAGCGGCATTGGTGCTGAGAGAACAGTTTAGTGAGGAGAAATCAATCTACATATAAAATATTGGTCACAAAGTATTCGTCACTTTCTAATCTATAAAAGTATAGCGCATCTACTACTACTACTAATACATGTATACTATGTATATACTACTATATATACTATATACTACTAATTATATATATATATATATATATATATATATATATATATATATATAAATATAAATATAAATATATAGCTTCACTGTTCTCACCTCGAGTGCATTCGTGGGTTCTTGGCTTTGTTCTGACGATCAATTTGACACCACTGCAGTTAGGACACTGACAAGGAGCTCAGGAGATCACAACACTTGGTTTATTGAACATCGGGAGGTGAAACTCGTACATTAGCCACAGCGGATTAAACCGTGCATCTGATCTCGCTCTCTGTCTCTCTGTTCTTTTCCAAAGCCATATCACTGTTCTTACCGTATTCTCTCCACATCTTATTTAAAGTTGTAGCACATCATTTATAACCTTAAATTTCACTCCCAACTTCACTCTAGTGTGCGGTCAGGGAGTGGTCAAGCACCTGGCTGTGAACAGGAGGAAAAGTCACAGAGTGGCTAATGAATAACCACATACACCTCCCTCTATCTCTCAGTGGCTGTAATTGAGGTACTATTTATATATTGTGTTTTTACAGTAAAATGTTAAAAGCTATTTGAAAAAAGAAGACCCAGTTCACATGTAAGAGAGAGAAAATCATACATCATCTCTTTTTACTTTTAAAAAATTAGTGATGGGTCTTCAAGAACGAATCGTTGATTTGTTCATTTTCTCCTGAACGCGCATGAGCAAATCATCGCAAAATCTCAGTCGGTTGTGTCCAGGAAACAGAATTGAGGAGTTCATCTCATGAGTCTTTGGTCCGAGTCGTTCGTTATTTTATCACGTGACTCCTATATACGCTATGCAGTGCAATAGATAGTGGGTTTTTTTTTTTTGTCTGAATCTTGACATTATTGCTACAAGATGCTACCCAATGCATCAGATCAGTATTTTGTGGTGCGGATATTGACATTATTGTAACAATAATTATGGAAGTAACATTTTAAATTATTTCAGATCAACAAAATTACTTTTATAAAATGAAATGACTATTATCAAACTAAATAACTCAATTTAAGATGAAAGAATCATCAAAATTAACCATAGTCAAAGAGCCAAGTCACTAAAATGATCCGTCCTCCCATCACTACTCAATATCCTTCTGGTACATCAAAGTCACAATGATGATGCTTTCTCTTTTTTATTCTCTCTCAAACTTACTCAATCAACAGTTTCTAGAGTTTAAACAGAAAATCAAAATCATCCACAAAGAACTAGAAATAGATTGTTGATGAAAGAAGTCAGAGGGGAATGGTCAGATTGGTTTGTGCTGAGAGGAAACTCAACTACTCTGTACAATTCCAGTGAGCAGAAAGGCATCTCAGAACATACAGCATATCGAAGGGATAGACTACAACATCAGAAAACAAAATAAGATTCCATGAATTGGAGGCTACAGTGGAAACTGCCTCATTCCAACTGGAGAGCTAATAATATCTAGTGGCAAGAGAGCATAACAATCTCCAACAAGTTTTGGGATAACAGAGTCTTAGAGCCTCAGAGGTGAGCATATGATGAAAAATTGAGGATTATATTTATAAAACTGTAGCTTTTAGTTTGACTGGGTGCCAATATTATTCAGACTGTCAATTGCTAAAGTTTTTTAAATTGTGATGTCATTGTGCATGATTGTCATTCGTTAACTCGTGATTATTCGCAAATGAATAACATTTTTATCTGTTCTAAATGTACCTTAATTGAAAACTTTTCAAGTTTCAATACTCTAATCAGCATGGGCATGGACAAATATGAATGCTTTATGCAAATGTATGTTTATTACAGTAAAACCCCGTTGTACGAGCATAATTCGTTCTTGAAAATTGCTCGTAGGTCCATTTGCTCGTACGTTTCGAACAGATTTTCCCCATAAGAATGAATGTAAAAGCGATTTAATCCGTTCCGAGATCTCATTCGATCGCTTATTTCTGCACTTAAAAAGTATTTGTAGCCTAATTTAACAAACAAATACACCGCAAATTACCGTAATGTAAACAGAATTTAACACTTACTCATGTGGTAGTGGTTGATTGCGAGTGTGAGACGCGCACCACGCTCGTAACCTCCTCGGTTTCCATGGTAATTCTATTTACTTTCGTTTTCACAGCACCATCACTGATTTTCTTGGGAGACATTTTTCAAGATTTCTAGTGAAATAAAAATATAAAACTAAAAAAAGTTACGTTTTTGATGCACTGAACAACGAGAGCGACCGAGTGATACGTCATCAACTAAGCGACCGATGCTACCCTCGACCGAAAACGGGGAACTGGCAGCGTGGGTTTGCTCGTGCCTTCGAAATTTGCTCGTGAAATAGGGTAAAATTTTGCGAGGAAGGTCGCTCGTATCTCCGTTTACTCGTACTATAGGTTGCTCGTACAACGGGGTTTTACTGTATAAGTGAAACCAAAGAGCATAAAGAACATAGACATGTTTCCAAGATGGTTTCAAGTTGTTCATGTCTATTACACATATGGAAAAAAGAACATAGAAAAAACACAGGTTCTCATTACTTCTCTTTCTTTGCATTTGAGCCAGTTGTTCAAACAGACAAATCTATTTACATTTTCAGATGACAGGGCAGCTTATAATTTCTTTTTTTTTATAGTTTTAAAGGGACACCAAATGGAACTTTTGCTATGTTTCCACACGGACGGTTTTAATTGCCGGATGTGTGCATCATGGCGGATTTTGGTGTTTGATTTGAGACTTGGCGCATCAGTAAAACAAAAGTTCAGTAATAAAAAATATATTTTTTTCATATCTGAGAAAAAAATGGACATTGTGAATAAATGTGTGTTGCGTTGAATGTTTTAATTTTGCCTCTTTTATATTTATTCATATTTTTTATAAAAATTGTCAAACAGAAATCGGCACTGGATCAATCTCGGGTTAGTAAAATGAGTGCCATTAAAATGAATCTGCGTTAATGCGTTAATTTTGACAGCATTTGAATAATTTACATGTTTTCATTAAAATAGCAAAAGTATTCATTGGAATAGCTGCCACCTTTTTGGAATATGCCTTTATAAAAGCTTTATGAGGAGTTTTTGAGTGGGTCATATACTCCTTTGGAACACTCTTCTTCTCTTACCAAACACTGTCAAACTAAAACCTGCTCACACAAACCATTATAACAGAGAGTGACCCCAAATCAGGCATCTTCCAAGTTCATTTTCTGACTTCTGACTGCTTGATTTTCCTTTTATTTGGCCATTAATCCCTGCATTGTTTAGCATTTAAGTCATTTGGCTTCATTACAAGGTGAACTAAATCTAATCCAGATCAACCAGCTGAAAGCAGCACAATACAAAACAACAAGCACACCTACAAATATTCACAAACTGGAAGATTTAAAGGCTAATACTGGCTGGTTGCCTGGTTTCATCTTTATATAAAGAAGCTGATTCAGCAGCACTTTTGTCTTTTTGTTCAATTTTCTGATCTTCACATCTGTAAATCTCTATACTACAATTATCATCATACTCGTAATAACAGGAATAAGGATTGAATACTAATACAGCATCAACAAACAAGTTAGCACCAGATGCTCTAAACAAATCCGAAACATGTCAATATAAACATGTTTTTTAGGGTGGAGGTTTCCTTTAAGACTTTACATTTGATTTCAAAGAACGCATCAGACAGTCCTCAACAGTCTTCAAGAACTTCTCAGAATATACACAACATGCCAGTATGGCTGTCAGGGACTACATTTCCCATCAGACTGTCACATTTACATGCTCACTAATCAGAGCATGACCTACTACCCTGTCCAGTGTTTATACACACCTGTTCACTAATCTCACACACACACACACACACACACACACACACACACACACACGTGTTCACTAATTACACACCTGTTCACTTATCACACACACTCCAAATTACTGATCACTCACACACCTGTTCAGTGATTATACACACCTGTTCACTAATTACACACTCCAAATTACTGATCACACACACACACACACACACACACACACACACACCTGTTCAGTGATTATGCACATCTTTTTAGTGACTATACCCACCAGTTCACTAATCTCACACACACACACACACACACACACACACACACACACACACACACACACACCTGTTCAGTTATCATACGCACACCTGTTCACTAAACACACACACACACACACACACACACACACACACACACACACACACACACACACACACAAACAGACTGATCACACACACACAAACACCAGCTCAGTGATCAGTGTCTTCATCACAGGCTGAATTAAGAAACACTATTAGCACCTGCTCCGCATGTGTGTTTCTCTTTAATTCTGAAGTCAGTCTGCTTATTGCTAAGCCCCACCTCTTCCTTTCCTTATTGGTCTGAATGGAAAGGGAATGTTTTTGCTGAGCTATGATTAATCACATTTTATCTTGGCTTAAAAATAAAATGTTATATACTTTTTTCTGTCAATCCATGTGTATACAAATGTTATTATTCAACTATATATATATTTTTTTATTCTAACTCAATTTGATTTATATTTTGATTTTGACATGGAGGAACTTTATTTCCCATACATCATATCAGGCCAAACTCACACTTTGAAAAGACTTTGTTTATTTTGACGCTGTGTGTCTCACTGATGATTTAGAATTGCGTATAAAGAAAGTATGCTCAGCTACAGACAGGCGCTAAAAGAAAAACAATTTTACATTAGAAAAACAATTGTGGCAGTTCAACCTCTGAGACCATCTCCTGACACAGTGTCACCTTCAACTCCACAACTACACTGTTTTACATGTATAGGACAGGAAGAGCTGTATGATGTTATTATCAAAGCTTAATCAACAACATGTCAGTTAGATCCCATTCCAACACATCTACTAAAGGAAGTGTTACATACAGCTGGTGAGCCTCTTCTGAATATTATTAACTCCTCACTATCTTTAGGTCATGTCCCTAAATCCCTCAAGCTAGCAGTTATTAAGCCCCTCATTAAAAAACCTAACCTGGATCCAAACACGCTATCGAACTACAGACCCATTTCAAATCTCCCATTTATGTCTAAGATTTTAGAAAAGATTGTCGCTGCCCAGTTATGTTCCCACTTGCAAGAAACCAATATCTTTGAAGAGTTTCAGTCAGGTTTTAGGCCCAATCATAACACAGAAACTGCCCTAGTTAAAATCACTAATGACCTGTTTTTAGCTTCAGACCAAGGCTTCATCTCGCTGTTGGTTTTACTAGATCTTAGTGCTGCGTTCGACACTATAGATCATGATCTTCTCCTAGATCGCTTACAGAATTACATCGGCATTCAGGGACAGGCATTAAGCTGGTTTAAATCCTACCTGTCCAATCGTTACCATTTCGTAGATTTAAATGGAGAGCTATCCAGGCTAATGCTAGTGAACTATGGCGTGCCACAAGGTTCAGTTCTAGGACCCCTGCTCTTCACAATATACATGCTTCCCTTAGGAAATATTATTAGAAGGCATGGAATTAGCTTCCATTGTTATGCTGATGATACCCAGCTATATATCTCATCTAAACCAGGCGATACAGCTCAATTAGCTCGGATAACTGAGTGTGTTAAGGAAATAAGAGATTGGATGACCCATAACTTTCTACTTTTAAATTCTGAAAAGACGGAGATTTTGCTCATCGGCCCAAAAACTAGTATACAGAAGCTCCAGCATCTCAACCTGCATTTAGACGGATGTTCTGTAACCACTAGTTCAACAGTAAAAGACCTGGGAGTTATTTTAGACAGCAACTTATCTTTTAATAATCATATCAACCAAGTTACAAAAACAGCCTTCTTTCACCTTAGAAATATTTCTAAGCTAAGAAATATGTTGTCTATATCCGATGCAGAGAAGCTCGTCCATGCGTTCATGACCTCCAGAATAGACTACTGTAATGCATTACTAGGTGAATGTCCTGCATCATTGATAAACAAGCTTCAGTTAGTTCAGAATGCGGCAGCAAGAGTTCTTACTAGGTCAAGAAAATATTATCACATAACCCCAATCTTATCGTCCCTACATTGGCTTCATGTTAAGTTTCGAATAGACTACAAACTACTGCTACTCACTTATAAAGCACTAAATGGTTTGGCTCCCATGTATCTCTCCAGTCTTTTAACACGCTACAATCAATCACGCTCCCTGTGATCTCAAAACACTGGGCTTCTAGTAGTTCCTAGAATAGCAAAGTACCACTAAAGGCGGTAGAGCATTTTCACATTTAGCTCCCAAACTTTGGAATAGTCTTCCTGACAGTGTTCGGGGTTCAGACACACTCACCCAGTTTAAGTGCAGATTAAAAACGTATCTTTTTAGCAAAGCCTACACATAACACGTCTCACATCATAACCTTGTGCTCCAGAACATCTGATCACATGCACATTATCAACTTGTGCTATTAATATCATGAACAGCAGCTACGCTAATTGCTCTCCACTGCTTCTCTTTCTCTCCCCATCCCGAGGCTTCCTGAGGTTTGGCCAGCTCCAGTCACGTCTCACCTCGTGAAGATTATGGACTTTAAAGAAGTAGATGCCGAACTCGGAAACATCCTGAACCATCTAGAGACGTACCAGTGCCAATTGGATCCCACTACATGTGTGGAGTTTTGACATTGGACCTCCTGGAGTGTTTAAAGGCTCTGGCATGGAGAAGCTGTTGCTGGATCTGTGATGATCACAAATGTTGAGCTCAGTAGCTCCTACTTTTATACCAAAGACTGTAGAAAGAACATTTACTTATAATCTTATACTCCAGTACTCATGTTAGTTCTCTCTCTCCAGTGTTCTGTATTGTTGAAAGATTTATGATCAAACTCTTGATGTCACCCAAATGAGGATGTGGTTCCCCTTTTGAGTCTGGTTCCTCTCAAGGTTTCTTCCTCATAACATCTAAGGGAGTTTTTCCTTGCCACAGTCGCCATGGCTTGCTCATCAGGGATAAATGCACACCATTCACCTTGACTGTTGATTTCTGTAAAGCTGCTTTGAGACAATGTCTGTTGTGAAAAGCGCTATAGAAATAAACTTGACTTGATTCCATTATCCATTAATAAAGAAACACAAGACAGAGACCAGACCCTTTACATTCAACAACATACACATGCCTCTGACTTATTGGAACCATAAACCAAAATGCCAAGGCTTGGGTTTTTGCAGAAAAATCATAAAGCTTATACAGGGCTGATACACACTCCCCTGGTCTCTGTAACTGAGGAAATCTGAGCTTCTTTTTCTCCCAAAAAAATTTATTCAGACAAAACCATTTAAAAAGTGCAAGGAGTATGAGATACTTTTCCAAATAGAGCATGTGTATGTGCTTGTGAAAGAGAACAGAAAGCAACAGTTGTTGGTTTGAATGTCCTCGGCCCTCTAATATATCAGCAATTGCTTTTAACACAGCAATAGGTTAAGTGTTGCTCTGAAGCGAGACGAGCAAACCGGCGCTCTTTGATCTGAATGAAGGCGAGACTTCAGCTTTTGTGCTTGTAATTGCAGGGAACTGAACTCCAATAGATCTCCTTACAGCCACAATACACACACACACACACACACACACACACACACACACACACACACACACCCTCGATGCAAAGCCACAAAGTGAATTTCTCAATCCTGCTCAACGTTAGGATGAGCAACAACATCCCAGCTAGAAGCTAATGAAAAATAGAAGCTTGTCGTATCCCATCAGCATAACATAAACGAATCCGTGCTATTTGTGTATGCTGCCGATTTTACAGCTCATTACTCGTGTTAATGTGCATTTGACAGAACCAAAGCCAAGTCCTTTCAACAGATGATTCTTGACTTGTTGACATCTGAAACCCCCCTGTGTGTGACATACTGCCAGTCAAAAGACATAAAAACTATATTTTATTACACTTAAAGCACGCAGAATTGCAATTAACCTCATCATGATAGTGGGATGAAATGCTTATTATGAGCGTCTCTGCTTTTTCGACTTGCTAGCAAAACCCAGGATTTATGATTGAACCAATTCTTTCTGACATTGTGATGGTTTTATCCAACAGCACTATTATGTAAAGAATAAAACACTTTTGGTTTTTTTCTTGTGCATAGTGACTCAAAATGAAGCAGAGTAACCACTAGCTTGATTATGCTTTTGGAATATCATCCCAATAGGTTTTATTCCTTCTTTCTAACAGCAGTTGATAACAGTTTTGATTTCTAAAAGAATGACTAATATCCAAAACCAAAATATCTAAAAACTGGTTAGTCCAGGGAATCACACTAGTACAGTTAAAGAGTTACAGCTTTACGTCTTGATGTTACACTGCAGAGTCCCTCCATAATTATTCAACCATAGCCTTTTTTTTGTTTTATTATTTGGGTCCACCAGACACTGTGGATACACCATTCACCCGACACTGTGGATCCAGCAGACAATGTGGTTCCACCATTCACCAGATACTGTGGATCCACTAGACAACATGGATCCAG
>JAAIIK010000113.1:1363209-1386485 GCA_014706435.1 Silurus glanis
TACTGTGGATCCACTAGACAACATGGATCCAGCAGACAATGTGTATCTACCATCCACCAGACAATGTGGATCCACCATTCACCAGACACTGTAGATCCACCATTCACCAGACACTGTGTATCCAGCAGACAATATGTATCCACCATCCACCATCACCGGACACTGTAGATCCACTAGGCAATGTGCATCCACCATACACTGTGAATCCACCATCCACCAAACAATGTGGATACAGCAGACAATGTGGTTCCACTATTCACCAGATAATGTGGATCCACCAAACAATGTGGAGCCACCATCCACCAGACAAGTTTTTGCAAATGAAAAGAAATGTAAA
This sequence comes from Silurus glanis, assembly GCA_014706435.1. Lineage (NCBI taxonomy): Eukaryota > Metazoa > Chordata > Actinopteri > Siluriformes > Siluridae > Silurus > Silurus glanis. Next base: position 1,363,547 of record JAAIIK010000113.1, read on the forward strand.
AATTATAACAGAATAAGAATGTGTCATGTTATATGCTTATGACATTTGAGAAAAGAATAGACCTTTAATGCAATGGTGACACTATCAGAGTAATATGTAACAGAAGTATACGGGTTCCCTGCAAAAGTCAACTGAACAGCAAAAAAGAGCCACTGTGGTCTCAGTTTGCACATTAACTCAAGTGCTTGCCTACACTAAACTGCTTCACAGACATTCTATTTCAATAGACTAAATATTACTATGAATATTTTAAATGCATGATGAATCGTACTTCAATAAAACAAAATGAAACTATTGATGAATTCCTGCACTATAAGAGAAATAAAACAAGCGGTTACAAAAAAACAATCTGACCAAAAGTCTATTTTATTTTATCAGCACGTACCAAATAGTTTTTTTTTCCTTGCATTTAGCATTAATATTAAATATTTATCTTGATTTTAGTACTGATTATGAATTCCAAGCTAATCCTAGACATAGACGCCTCACTTTTCACAAAGCAGGAATCTAGGTCATATCACACACCGCCTCTTTATCTGCATTTGAAATCCCCCAGAAAGGAAATTAGCAGACAAAATGAATCAATTACACCAGCATGCAATCAGTCACCTTCCTCGAGCTCGGCTTCAGCGTTTGGAGTTCGATTCATAAAAGTATCGTGCCAGTCAGTCAGTGAAACTTCTCGTGAACCACAACAATAACAACAACCGACAACGGTACTGACATCATCCACTGCATTTCCATACTATGGATGTAGAGGAAGAAACCGAGAAGCGGGACAGCTGTGAATTTCCAGTGTAGGCACAGGCTGAGTAATGCAGGCGCTAAAATATTCAGCAGCTACTTTAATTTTAGGCCTCAGCCCCAGATACACATAGCTCTCGTGTACGTCACATGAACAGGATTTGATAGAACCGGATTGTGGTGCAGCATGAAAAAGACGCTGAAGGTGAATCGGATCACTGTGGTTATTATAATGGGTGGTAGTGATATTTATTCATCCATGGAAGAAAGTAGGACACAGGCAACTGGCAAAAACAGACATAGTGCCTAAAGTGTCAGCACTGTGGTTTAATCTCAGGATTACCCCCATTCATTTTCTCCCAATCCTCCCTCAGGCCCTGTAACACCATCAAGGTCACAAGCCTAGCTGCTCTCTAGCCACTGTGATATTTGGTCTGGGGTTGAATATACCCCAATTAAGACAAATAGTCTGTGAATTAATGTGTTCAACTCTATTAGTATATTATTCTTGTTATATGGGAAATTATGTGTATAATTACTTAACCAAAAAAGGAGTCAAAATGACCAGAATCCCTACTTTCACTCTGATCACACTGTATAGTGTCTTTAACATTTATACTTAATTTTTATTTCTCTCTCCATGCCGACACTCTACTCTTCTTCTCTCTCTAGTGGAGTTAAACATGCTCCTGGGGTTCCAGTAGCCAGTGTTCCTATGTCTTTCTTTACTTCAGATCCCCCTGATTCATCCCGACATCCTACCTATAGGTGGAGTTCTCGTCAATTGGAGGCCACTCTGTAAAGCTAGGGATGTTTTCACATGAACAGCCTAAAGATCCATGAAGTTACTGAGCAACCCATGAATCATGAGGATGGATTTGGACTGTAACTAATATCAACAGTCTGCTAGAATGGCTCGGATGCTTACAGCTTGCATGAACAGTACTACATTTAGGAAACTATCACTGAACACCTCAACAATGATGGAACTGTAATGAATGGGCATTCGGTGGCACCCAGATGAGGATGGGTTCTCTTTTGAGTCTGGTTCATCTCAAGGTTTCTTCCTTATACAGTCTCAGGGAGTCTGCCACAGTCTGCTCATTAACCTCTTTATGAAGCTTCAGCTGCTTTGGGACACTGTCCGTTGTTAAAAGTGCTATACAAAAAAAAAATGTAAGAATTGAATTCAAATGAATAAACATCTGCACCAATACAAGTATACTTTACTGCATACAGAGGATTTATCATCTCATGCTGCCTTGTAGCCTTGTTACCTAGCTGCATTTAGGAATTTCGTCTCAGCAGCAATGTGAGCAATGCTAACATTAGCAACATTTTACTTAGCGAAATAGCTTACACTCATCTTGCAACTCAACAAAAGTTTATCCCCCCCTTTAGTGTTTCCATTATGCTCTTAAACATGTTTATTCAAAAGAGGTATAGGAGTAGTGCGTCAGGAAAACACAAATTCAGGAACTTATCTAGTAGTTACAATAGAATCAGTACTTTAGAGGAAAGCGTATAAGGATCACAATCTGTTTTATTTGGTTTTGTCATCATAGCGAAGTAAGGAATAGTTTTAGACATTTATTTCTCCTTTTTGTTTGGACAAGTGACTGAAGCACTAGGATTAACTGTAAGGTGTATTTGTTAGAAATAATACCTGTATAGTACCAGTTACCATGAGTGGGAATTTATATTAAATCCAGTGTATATTATTTCTTTTTTTTTGTCTTTGACCATAATTCTTGAATATTCTCAACTATTTTAGGACCCACATCACAACAGCTCCCTATACAATCCCACACCAACATCCACAGTAATTGAACACCCAGTGGCTATATTTATTTCAATAAAAACTATCCAACAGAATCCAAACCCCTGTTTTGCGCACGTCTACCTGTCAGCAAACAAACAGGCAAATCAATAAATGTTTCGTCATGCCATTTTAATGCTGCAATTTGTAAATTGCATAGAACCTGAATTTGTGATTTCTGTTTTGAAACACAAAGCTTGAGATAATAAGAGTCAGCATGGGTTTTGCAGATCACTCAGAAAACCATTTACACAAATATATATCCTTGGGAAACTAGACAGTGCAATTATTATTGATATATCTGATTTTCTCCTGATATGATTGGACAAGTTGTGGGATTTCAACTAAACTATCCCAATCATCATGTTCTGTACAAAATATTCAAAACATCTCTCACTGACAATATTTCATTTTATTTCGAACAAAGCACAACATAAAACAAAATATACAAAACACGACAAATGTGTTACAACACTACAGACAACTATGTCCATAATACGTTATTACAAAATGTCTGAAAAGGAGCGGGGATGAAGCAAAAGCTTAGAACTTTACCCACCCTATATAACGTCTATATAACCTTCCAGTATATCTTAATGTTAGCAAAGATTCCATTGTATCCTATGAGAGAGTGGGATCCTATTTCACAGTTTTTAGTCCTGAACACACCAAGAAATTCTATGATATACATGAGCTGGGTAAGAACAGTTCTGGGTAAGAACTAACGATGCATATGGTGGTTATAAGCTTGATATCGTGCACAAGGTTCTTCTGCATATATGTGATGGGCTTATAACTTACTAATTATCAAGACACACTACAGTTAGTGATTGTATAAAAGCTTAAAGCAATAGCTTTGCACTAAAGATATGACATGTACTGTTCTGTTCCATTTATTCGGTCCTGAGCTCAGGTTACTGTCTATGTGGACTTTTTCTTTCTGAGCCTGTGTATCTGTTTGGGTTTCCTTTCAGAGTCTCTGGTTTCCTTCCATTACCCAATACCAATCCTCATACCATTTCAGGGAGTTTTTATTTTCCACTAGCTTGTTCAGGATAAACTTATAGGGAATGATTTATGACCTTAAGGTGTGTATTCATAATTTATTTATTTCTGCAAGCAATTGATGTTCCAACTGAATTGAATTTAATTCAATACTGGTAGGTGTAATGACTTTACTAGATTCCCAAGAAGTGCGAGAATATCAGATTAAATTAGATTCAACTTTACTGTCATTGTGCAAAGTACATGTACAGAGCCAATGAAATGCATTTAGCATCTAACCAGAAGAGCATAAGTGCCCTATTTAGAATAAATAGCAATGTGTTGAATGTAGGGATGTAACAGTTTTTAAGTCACGGGTTCGGTACTTTTTGGTACGTCAGGGGGAAGAAATGCAAAAATATTTCTTGTCGACTTTTATCAACTCTGTTTATTATTAATAACGTTTGTGAACATTAACAGTTTACCTTTTTAAAGTTTGGTTTAATCCTGACAATTTTATCCTTTTAAGAGAAATTCTTGAAGCTGGACATCAAACTCTAACCTAACCAGGAAGTGACTAGCGGCTAATGCTAGCTCTATGGATTCTTTAGTGTTTCCAGGCATACGCAAAACAAATAAAACATGGCATTGTTGTGTATGTTTTTAAGTTTAATAATAATAATAATAATAATAATAATGCACTTCAAATGGGAGGCAGAGACTAAACAAACTTGCGGTCCGCCACTTGATACGTTCCTGAGGGAACTCAGATATCAACTTAGATGTTCCGCACGTAAAAACGATTGCATTCGGTACACGTGCTTACCGAACCGAAAGCTCTGTAGCGCAAACATTTTGGTACAAATACATGTACTATTACACCCCCTAGTTAAATGAGGATATGGATCCATATGTACAAGGACTAGAGTGATTAATGTACTCATTTATTCTCTGTATATGCACAGTATATGTACATGTGTGTGAATAATACAGTATATACAGAATATATATGGGTGGAATATAAAGTAGTGCAATGATAAACATAAGCTATGGATGGTGCAACGGTGCATAGCGAGGCAGTGCAATATAGACAGAAAGTGACAGTGCAGTAGTGTATTTGTTGACATTCTATGATTAGCTATTCACAGCCACAGGGGGAAAAAAAGCTACTTTTCTGTCTGTCTGTGGCATCTGTACCATCTGCCCAAAGAGAGGAGGATGAATAATTGGGGTTAAAGGCATCTTTGATAATGCCCCTTTCCCTTTGCAGACAACGTTAATTATAAATATGCTATTTGGTAAAGAGCCATTTCAGAATTAAAGTAGTAACTAAAGACAAATGAATACTACATGAGAAAGGCTACAATGTGTACATTATATAGACACTTAATCCCGCAAATCCCATCACTCGTAATTCTTCCAGATGCCCATCTTATCCTGCGCAAACATTACTTAGGTGTTTCTCTGCTTATTCCTGGAGATAAAAAACAGAAATGTAGCGGAGGTGGATATAATAATACAGAAATTGGCCAAATCATTTATGACTTTAGGTCAATAAATCTACAAAAATCTGACTTGCCTCTAGATTTATTCGCAAAATGATCAGTAACAAGATCTATTTTTTTCCAATTCTAGTCATGAATATCTTTGAGTAACAGTCATCATGTCCATATCTACTGAAAAACATAATGCAATCTTTATAAGGGCATAAAAAAAAGCATAGTCCAAAATACTGTCAGCTGTCATCAATTAAAATAAGTGGTTAATTACAGTAATCTCTATGCCCTTTCCTTTTTCTACAGAGGCTAATTCTGCTACATACACGTACAATGAATCGTAAGTGCAGTAGTGGTGACGGGTCCAGTGATCTTATTGCAGATGCTAAAAGCCTTTCACGGCGATTAGCTTCTCACGCAACAGTCAGGACTTTCATACATAACTGGCATAATTATAGTTTTCTGAATTAAGATTAGCCACCATACACTGCAGTTATTAATTTTAGACTAACAGTACCCTCGTGTCTATTCTGGACAAAAAGCACTTTCTGGAATATCCCTAAATGAAAGAAATCATGAGCAATCTGAGTCAAGCTCTCAGTCACGAGCATCCCAAGTCGCATCTCACTGAATCCTTAGCAACTACCATAGCAAAAAAAAAGCTCAAATCCAGAATTCATCAACAACACATACATCACCTGGTCAGTCACATGACACCACACATACTGTACATCTCCATTTCTAATCATGCACACCTGTTTCACATTTATTAACTGCTTGAAACAGCATGGACTTTCACACACACTTTGTGAAGTCTATGCCAACAAATCCTGCCTGGGTGCTTCAGTGCCACTGATATTCTATTCAATTCAATTCAATTCTTCAATTTGTATAGCCTTTTTAACAATGGGCATTGCCCCAAAGCAGTTTTACAGAGATAAATAGATTATAACATTGGAATGTATATGCTTTTTTCCCTTATAAGTTTAACCCTTATATAGTGTTTATATTCCATGCATTCACAGTATGGTCTGGTTCAATTTTGGCCTGGGCCAAGAATACCCTCATAATAAGTGTCTATACCAAAATTATGAACTATAGATCTTTTTAAAATGTAAAAAAGGGTATTTATATATTTTTTTTAAAGATCTATAGTTCATTATTATTATTATTATTATTATTATTATTATTATTATTATTATTATAGGGGGAGTGGTGGCTCCAGTGGTTAAGGCGCTGGGTTGCCGATCGGAAGGTCGGGGGTTCAAGCCCCGGTATCGGCAAGCTGCCACTCTTGGGCCCTTGAGCAAGGCCCTTTGCTCCGGGGGTCCCTTATGAGGGAAATATCAAGGTCCGTGACGTCGGAGTGACGTGGGGCCGCCTTCCCGTGGGCTCACCACCTGCAGGAGGGACCGTAAGGGACGGTGCTGTGAGGATTGGGCAGCAGTCAAAGGCGGGGGCCTGCTTAGACTGCTGCCCCCGCGACCCGAATTACGGAAAGCGGGAGAAAATGATGAATGAATTATTATTATTATTTTTTTTTTTTTTTTTAGATTTTACACCACTCCTTTTTGGACTAAAACATCTAGCACACAATGTGATGTCCTGTTTTACATAAAACAACAGCCATAATGATTTCAATATATTTTATTGAAAGTAAAATGGGCAAAAACATTTTAGAACTGATTTAATATTTTTTTATATTTATCATATAACCATGTACAAGCATTCTCCCATGACCCTTTAAAGGCAAACATGCATGTTTCTGCAGGAACCTGGGCAAATGTGGTGGGAACACAGACAGTTCTTGGGACAATTTCAAACTTCACCTTGAACGCTGTAACCACTGTCCCATAAAATATACACAGAGACATGGCATGTACAGTTTCACGATTCCCACCATTTTCTATTTTAATAGATATGGGTCAAATCTGACAAGGAACAGCCTCAATGTACAAAACATTTTAGTACCTGTACAAAAGTATAATATTTTAAAATATTTTTATTTTTTGTATATTTTTGGTCAATTTAGAAAAAGCCATCAAACCTCAGGCTAAAAGAATTACATTTACTGTATTTTTAATGCTGTCAAATGTCAAAATTTGACCTGAAAAGTATGTAAGGGTTAAGTTTATACCTAATGAGCAAACCAGTATCGACTGTTGGCAAGAAAAAAAAACTCCACGAGATGTTATGAGGAAGAATCTTTAAGAGGAACCAGGCTCCAAAGGGAACTGAGCCTCATCTGGGTGGCACAGTATGTCCACCAATTGTCCATTCATTATATTCATGCTCGTTACACATCATGTCATCAACATCAAGTCATGTTTCTGAAACAGGACCTGGTTTTGTTCTCAGTTAGAGATATTTGACTGACACATGATCCAAAACCCAACCCCTCCATACACACACACACAAATATCAAAACCCCACCTTTGGTAAATGTAGAAAGGGGAACTTGAAAAGGAATTATTCATGTACAAGCAAACTCTTACTGTCATCTAATACATAATTTATCCATCCATAAAGTCATGTGAAATATGTAGGATAATCAATATGCAAACAATATGGCAAATCCTCAGTGTATGAAAACAGTTACAGTAAAAGACAAATGACAACAAGCATGAATGAGACAATAGTACACGTTAAAAATACACATCAGGTGCAGAACCAGGATGAGCAAAGTGATACTGCAAAAATATATGAAAGTGTAATCAAACATAAGTAGCCTTATGTAAGAATCTCCCGTGCAGTAAACACAACATCTGGAATGGCAGCCAGTGGTAATTGAGTACATTCCAGAAAATGATGTATATGCTGTGTCAGATTTTCCCCTTTCACAAATCCACCTAACCTTAACAAGAAGAAAAATCAATGCTGGGACATGCGAGCACCGCTAAGGTTAAACACCAAACCTTTAACCGCACGTACCAGATAATCGCAAGAAAAATGCAACATTGACATTTTTTCACATCCATCTGCGACTCCACCGGTCCCGAGTCAGTATCGAGTCTACTCACCAAGTAACTCAACAAGCTGATGACTCAAAATCTAATCTTGCAGGTTGCATTGTGATTTAATCCAAGCACAGAGTTGATCAGGTAAGGCTTAAGGGCCTCTCTAAAGAGCTCACCCGAGACTCTCTGGCAGACGGAGCTCAGAAGCTAAAACGCCAAGCTATCGCTGCGTTTACAGATATCACTTTTAGGCACTCATTTTAATCATCTAGCTAGATCTCTTATGGGGTATGTTTCCCAAACCTTGTTCCTGGAGTACCCCATTTCCTGCTCCCAATTCACCAGATTCAGCTAAGTCAGCCCTTTGTGAGTTAGGGTCGATGTTTTATTGCTGGTGATTGCAGGGAAGGAGGGTAGCTCAGTGGTTAAGATGTTGGACTTCTGATCAGAAGTGCAAATTCAAGCACCACCAAGCTGCCACTGCTCAGCCGTTGGGCAAGGATCCTCAACCCTCAACTGCTCAGTGTCTAAGTAAGATAATTGTAAGCTATTCTGCATAAGGGCCAAATGACATAGATGTACATGTAAGTACATGTAAAACTCTAATTAAATGGGGGAAAATGGTCTCTTGGAGCAGGGTGGGGGAACCTTTGATGTATGGTTTATCATTTAGAAATCAAAGCTCAATGGTGAACCCCTTCAGCCTGTTTATTAACACCTTAGAGTTTCCTTCTCTACATATTTTTCATTATTCGTATTAAAGCATGTTACTCAATTGCATTTCTGTATGGTTCCACAACCCCCTCAGTGTCCATGCTGGATTCTTTCATGTTCTCTGGTTTTCGTGCCAGCACAATGACCAGTGACTCCAAAATGCAGCTAGTCATGAAGCAGTGTGTGAATGGGTGTGTGTGCAATGTGCCCTGTGACAGACTGGCATCCCATCCAGGGTTTATTCCAGGCACATCTCCATCGTTCAGAAAATAGATTAGCAAGTAACTACTTAATCATTGAAACAATTAGGCATAAACTACAGTGTCACTAATGGAAAAAGTGACAGACAGACAGACAGACAGACAGACAATCACTTCATGTATTAAATCTAATAAATATTCCCACATAAGTTTTTGTTCTCTCTGGACACATGATGTACATTTCAGTACACATCATGCCTTAAAGCAGTCATTTGGTGAATGTTACAACATGCATTTGCACAAATATGTATTTGCTGATACACGAATAAGCAAAACACATATGTTTAAGTTGGGCTTAACTGCGTTAACGCAAATTCATTTATATATTAACGCACAATTAATGCCGTGCGCATTTCTGTTTGACCATTTTGAAAAATATAGGAATAAATAAATATATAATAGACGAAATTAAAACCTTTAAGGCAACACACATTTATTCACGACATCCTTTCTTTACTTAAATACAAAAAAAATTAACAAACCACCAAAAACTACGTTTTAATCACTAAACATTTGTTTTACTGATGCACACATCCGGCAATTAAAACCGTCCGCGTGGAAACATACTGTAGCAAAAGTTCCATTTGGTGTCCTGATGACTTACCTGATTTAAAACAGCATAATTACTATGAAACATTTACAACAATATTTAGTCTTCATGTTGAGGTTGGTTTCACTGATAATAAACATACATTTGGCACAAAGCATCCATATTTGTCCATGCCCATGTTGAGTAATAACATTTTGAAAAGTATTTATTTAAGGTACATTTAGAACAGATAAAAATGTGATTAAGTTGTAATTAATCACAAGTTAACTCATGACAATCATGCGGTTAATCGCATTTAAATATTTTAATCAATTGACAGCCCTTGTTTAAGTATATAATAGGCAACCTGAAATACAATGCACTGCTGCAGCATCTCACTTTGCAAGAGATTTAGAGTAAGACAGCTGATTCCCTACATTTAATTTGAGAAAAGTATCATTTAAATTTTCAAATAAGTAATAAATCAATATAAAATAGACATTAAAGCTTAGTGGTTAAGGCATTGGGCTTTGGATCTGAAGGTTGTGAGTTCAAGTCTCAGCCACACCAAGCTGCCACTCCTGGGCCCCTTAACCCACAGTTGTATGAATGAGATAAAATTTAGGTTGCTCTGGATAAGGACATCTGCTAAATGCCATTAATAAAAATGTAAATGAGATAGGGTTAGTCCACACAAAAGTGTTTTGGTCTTAAGGATTGATGACAGCTGCCGGCCATGGCAGTCAGTTATTACTGGCACGTTATAGTGCGCGTGGAAAAGAATAAAACAAGTGTGTGAGGCAGGCTTTGGCTCAGACATTTGTGCACATCACTCCTAATCAATCCAGTAACAGGCCAGTAATCCAGAAAAATCATCTTTTCTTGTGGCTTCTCAGGACATATTTACACATACACTGCTGGAGAGAGCCTTTGCATTTTCTCCATAGCCCTATACTAATGAAATAGGAAATGACTGCAAAAGTTAAATAGATTAAAGCTAAAGGTCAGCAACCAGGAGAGTAAATCCAGCTAAAGCGGACAGCTGGTGTCCAGGAGAACTCATTTTAGCAGTTTAATAGAGCAATGAAGAGAAACCAAGACCCAAGGGACCTACTTTTCTGTAGATGAGCATGTTGGGAGACTCATCGGCTACTCCATTGCTGCTCTGTCCATAGCTGTTAGTCTGCGCCATGCCTCCCAGTAATGAACAGCCAGCCTTGAGTACTCCTGGATTAGCAAAAGAAAGAGAGATTCCATTGGCTTGTGCAACCACAAATGGCTATATAATAGTCTAACGTTAGGATTTGTCCTGTCATGCAATCTAGCAATTCATTCCCCCTGCAATATTTCACGCTAAATAAACTCCTCCACATCACTGTTTAGTGACTGGAAGCTGCAAACAAACCTCCTCCATCTGTCCACACATTCAGTCAGACGTGTGCGCGATCTAATTACACACAACGCAAAGCCATAATCACATCAACCCTCGCTCAAAACTGCCGAGCACGAACACGTCAATGCATGCAAACACTTTCGGGAAAATAAAATAAATCTTTAAAAATGTCCAAATGCAGAAATGCATTTGCTCTAAGACGCAACCTGCAACGTGTTCAATGACCAGGGTTGCGTTTTAAATGCATGCGGCAGGAATTAAATCTTGTTTTGTGCATCTATTGGATGCATCACTGCAGTGCATGTGTTTGTTTTTTAGTCCTCGTTAAGGCGATTTCAGGACCACGGACAGCTCCGCAAAAAATTGCTGGAGCTCGAGACGGCGTGAAAAAAAACCCAACAATTAATATTAAGAATGATTGAAAAAGAAATCGGGTTTACCTGCTTCAGTCGCGCACGACGTGCGATCCCTCCCTCCCCTTTTCGTTTTGTATCTCGCGGTGCTTGTGCGTTTTGTTTTTGGTCAGGCGCCGAACGGATCTCGCATGTGGAAGAGAGCGGATATTTTTTATTTTTTTTTTTTGGCGCTCGCGCGAAACAACCAACTATCACTTCTCCCTCCTCGAAGCCGAAACGGCGTCTAACGTGAGCGCGCACCGTCGTCTTTGCGTGTGCCCGGTGCACGAGCTTCACCACCGCAAGAACCGGGACCTAATAAAAACGATGGTACCTACCGCTCTTGTGGTGATGATGATGATGATGATGATGGAAAAATAAAGCACGCACACACACACACACACACACACACACACACACACACACACACGAGAGCAATATGCGCACCGGTGGTGGACTCACGTTGCGAATGCACGCGCTTGGAGCTCTACGAGATATAGTCACCATCCAAGCTGTCACCAGGGACGGGATCCTCATCGGGGCTGTAGATTATGACAGAAGTGCCGCTGGATCTGTGATGGAGAAGAGCCCTCGAGCTGTCAGCTCTAATTGCATATCACATGTCCCACCAGGAATTGGAAGGACGCCTCGATGACAGTGTTCCTGTCGATTTCCTGTTCCGAACTGTAAATTAAAACTTGGACCTGGGGTTCATTTCAGGAGCTTGAGATCTTCTGGTTCGTTTCTAGAAGCTTATGCTTTTAATATGGCATCAGATTCTCTCTCATACATATACATATATACATACACATATATATACACACATCAGATAATCATTCCTGCTGGAAAACCAACAATAGAGACAAATAAGAGAAATCTGATTCCACTACATTCGTCCAATAAAATCCATCAGCTGTTAACCATTAAAACATTCCCAGATGGTTTCATTTATATGTTGTGTTTGTCTAAAATCATGAAATTACCAATAAAAGCCCACAAGGAGTAGAGTACAGTTTTCTTTTGAATTAATTCCCATAATCATTAAAATCATTACAAATTCTATGAGAGGGATGACCGGGATATGTCCCAGTGTTCCAAGCCAACGCAGCTTTCCAACTAAACCTATTATTCTACGTTATGTGAGTGTTTTTTATTGGTTTAATGGTTTAGCCCCTCCCTGCAGATGAGAAGGACAATGGTTTCCCCAAGCTTCATCTCAGACCGGCTTATTTGACTTGACATGACAATTTACAGCTGACACTATAAGTACTACACCTCTCGTGCTCCAGTCATTCAAGGAGTCCCACAAGGTTTACTTCTTGGTCAGTTCTATTTCATATATACTTTTACTCCATATATATTTCAGTGTCACTGTTTCCAGCAGTGTTGTGATGCCCCTAGTACTGACATAAATCATGTCATTGTCTCATACGTGGCAGTTGATATTGTATCACAGAACACACATTGTATCACAACACTGCTGGAAAATCCATGAAAATCCATTCATTTAATTAGTCATACATCCTGAGAAAACCTTTCGTCAAAGTGGAAGCAAAATCCCACATAGACTTAACAGTAGCCTAAGTTCACAACTACATTAAATCATGACCTATAATTATGAACAAAACTGTATTGCTAAAAGTATATGGCTGCAACACCCTTACACTCATGTGCTTTCTGAGCATCTAATTCCAGATTCAGTAACCTTTTTTTTCCTTATAACGTCCACTCTTCCAGGCCTTCCATTTGATTTTAGAGCATGGCTGTCAGAATTTACCCATTCAGCTATAAGAGCATTAATGAGATCAGGCACTGATGGGTGAGGTGATGTGGGACAAATTCAGCATTTCAGTTCATCCCAAAAGAGTTCAGTGGTATTGAGGTGCTGGTTATTCATGTTGAAAAAGGCTTGCATTTAAAAATGGACCTTATGCAATCATACACTTAACTTAATGAAAAAAGTTGTTCGGTTTGGTTCGATTTTGGTACTGTTAGGGGAAGAAATAGTAATTTTTTTTTATAACCGCAGTTTATTATTACTAATATTTTTATCATCATTTTAACATTTCAACAGATCAATGCAATGCACTTCATTATATTGATTAAACTGAGTGGTCAATTAAATTGACACTAGTTGAATTGATTAAAAAAATTTAATTAAATATTTTACATTTGTTAGACCCCATTTGGGTAAGACAGATGTGTGTGTGCATGTGTGCGTGTGTGCGTGCGCGTGCACGTGCACTTTACATTTAAATATTAAATCAACTTACTTGTTCTACTTATTTCAGCAGACTTTAACAAATGTCCCCATTCCTTCCATCCCTGATTCATTCACTCCCTCCATATGCAGAATTGTCAGGATTTTCTCCTTTTAAGATGGACATAAAAATAAGATTTGTTTTGCGTAAGCATGCAGTAAAGAATCAATAGCGCTAGAGATAACTAGAAAGTGGCTAGTGGCTAATGCTAGCTCTATGGATTCAATATTTTTTTTTTTTTTATGTCACAGTTATATACAGGATACAACTTGTAGTGAATGAAAAGTAAAAAAAAAAAAAAAAAAAAAAAAAAAAAAAGAGAAAAGTCTTGAATCCATAGCACTAGTGTTAGCCGATAGCCACTTCCTGGTTAGCGGCTAACGCTAGCGCTATTGATTCTTTACTGCATGCTTACGCAAAACAAATCTTATTTCCAGTATGGAGTGAGTAGCCACAGTGACACTACACTAAGTGTAGTTGTATTTTTATTTTATTTACTTTTTACCCCTGGCATTGTTGCGTACGTTTTCAAGTTTAAAAATATAAAAAAAAAAAATACATATATTTAAAGTGCTCAAATTGCAAGGCGGAGACTAAACTAAATTGCGGTCCGTCACTTTATACATTTTTAAGGAAACTCAGATTTTAACTATATACATATGTTCCACATGTAAAAATTATTGCATTCGGGACACGTGTTTACCGAAAAATTTTGGTACGAATAAGTGTACCGTTACACCCCTAGTGAATAACACTGATTAGCTCTTCATCATGGCACCTGTTAGTGGGTGGGATATATTAGGCAGCAAGTCATCATTTTGTCCTAAAATTTGATGTGTGAGAAGCAGGAAAAATGGGGAAGCGTAAGGAAAAAAACTGCAGCTCTTGTGGGATGTTCCCGGTCTGCAGCGGTCAATATCTATCAAAAGTGGTCCAAGGAAGGAACAGTGGTGAACCAGCGACAGGGTCATGGGCTGCCGAGGCTCATTGATGCACGTGGGGAGTGAAGGCTGGTCCATGTGGTCCGATTCAACAGACGAACTCTTGTAGCTTCAGCTAATTGCTGAAGAAGTTCATGCTGTTGATGTTTGACAGGTCACAACTGTTTTGGCAGTAAAAGGGGGACCAACACAATATTAGGCAGGTGGCCATAATGAAATGCCTGATGGGTGTATATAGGTATAATGGTCAGGAGCATACAAATGTTTGGACATATAATGTATATTATACTTAAAATGTGTTTATCCGGAATTTATGATGCAAATAAAACTGAACTGGGAACGAAAACCGGAAATATATATCAAGGTTCAAGTAATATCTAATTATATATATTATTAAACGAAGGAGTGATTCATGCTTGACCTTGGACTACATGCCTTTATCACTTGGCCTGTTTTCAATTCTTTCTTCTGTTCATACAAGAACTCATCTTTCCTTGATGCTTATTTAACTGGCAGCAAACTGTATGCTCGATATGCATTATATATGCAACTAGGACTGAGCTGTAGAACCAATAAGCAAATAATGCATTTGCAAGAAGATCTTGAAGGGAATTTCTGTAGTTCTACCCAATTCAGTTCAGTTTCGAAGAATAGAGGAATATGCAAGTATAATGCTATTCACCAAAGGCAAAACAAATGCATGTTCACAATGGTTGTTAAAGGGGTTTTACATGTTCTACGTGACCTTTCACAAATAAAAGTGTGGTCAATGTGAGAGTACCACCCCAAGGACCTGTTTTATTCTCTGAAATATATCAGTCTTAGAAAGGCTTTGGAAAATACTAAAAGAAGGTTCAATTACAAATCGTAAAGTTTGGGTTTAACAAAGCACGGGTAAACAGCATCCTCTTATCCAAAGACACATCTTATGCATACCTGTATACAGTTTACTATATACAGCTTAATTCAGTGCCTAATAATTTAAGATTAATCAATGCTGGCTGCATTTGCTTAATGTTCCTCAAGACACTTTATAGATATGGGCCATTCATACTTTTTAAGCAATTGGATTACATTTACATTTAATTTGCTTTAGCAGACAAATTTATCCAATGCAACAAATCAGGCAGGAAGAGCTTCCTGGCTGTCCTGGGGCTTGGACTTAGAAGCTCAGTAGATGGAACCATAACTGCATTACTACTACAGTACACTGAATTTAATGTTTGCAGCATTAGGAGGAAATCATGATCATTTGGTGTTTATTCATTCTTTTTTATTAAAAACTTAATCCTAAACTTTGGGCATTCAAAATCTGGATGAAATCCCAGGAACAACAGAAATACACCTGGGACAAGGTGGGTCCATTGCACACACTCATTTACACAGTCATTCAGATTTAGAGGCAATTTAGCAGAGCTAATTAATCTAGTTAAATATTTTGGGACAGTGGAAAAAAATGTAAATGGCAGTGGAGGATTTTGCAGGTGTATGAAAAATAGACACTACAGAAAGAGTAAATAAAACTTGGGATTGCCACTCGCTGTTTGTTTTTACATGCGAGACTGCATGTTGCACGGAGAGCAATTTATACTTATTTAATGTAACATATTTTCATGATTTTTCATATTTTTGTAATAAAAGTTCAGCAGTATTTTACATGGAGTGTTGTGTTTTTTTTTTTTGCTTTAATCCAGCATCCATTAACAAAATTATGGCTGATCAATCAACATAGCCAACCTAGCTATTGGTAAAATCCACCATCAATCGCCCTCTACTTGGCACCATTCACCAATACCTAGGGCCAGTTTATCGACTGGAAAAAAGCCAGAAAACCCAGAGAAAACCAATTTAATCACAAAGAAGATGTCAAACACAACTTCTATAATAATTCCATCTCAAGACTCCAGAGCTACAAAGCAATCAACGCTAGTAACTGTTCCCAGACATATTCTTTGGACATTTTACATAAATGGTATTCTATACATAGCACTAATAGCATTTATAATGAGTTTGCCGTCTCTATCACACAAAGGAGTTAATCAAGGTTGAGTTCTGTGCCTCTTTTACTTTATTAGATATAACCATCATTCAAAGATGACAAAGTACAAACATCCTTCACTCTAGTAGAAGTACAAATACTCATGTTTTAAAAGACTCTGGTAAAAGTTGAAGTTCTAACTGCACTTTTTCACTCAAGTTAAAGTAAAGAAGTTTGGGCTCCGGCATGTACTTAAGTAAAAAGTAACTATTACTACTACCTGGTTTAGTGTCCAGGCTGTACATCCTCCATATAGAACACAAGCAGAGAGAAGATGATGGTGATCAGGAATGTCTCTGTTCTCAGTCATGTTTACATCACTGACTCCCTCTGTCTCATCCATGTTACCTCCAGACTTCTTGTTGCCTTCTGCCTTGCTCGTTGTTCGTAGGCTTCGTTGGAAAGCCTACATCTGTGGTGTGTTATAGCCGGAATATGATACACCAGTGGTAGGTTGAAAATGTCGCACAATGACGAAAAAAAAAAGTTTGATGGACTGAAAATGCACGCAGTGAGAAGACAAAATATTGATCACGCCACCAAATAGATTCAAACTAAAGTAACAAGCCTGGTTTAAAAACGTAAGAAGAAGAAAGTACAGATATGTGTAAAAAATGGAATGAGTGAAAGTAAAAAAATTGTCCGAAAAATAAATAGCGAAATATTGATACCAGAAAAATCTACTTAAGTACAGTAATAAAGTTTTTGTACTTCATTACTTCCCACCTCTGCCCCCATTTATATTCTAAGTTTAGTCAAATAAATCAGCAACACAATCTTCCAATCAAGTGACATACATGAAAATTAGTTTCATCATGTCACTGTTATGATTTATGTCTGTAACAGGGTCACCACACATCTGCTGCCAACATCGTTACACAGACTATCCGTGATTCAAAGAAAAAAATGTAAGAACTCCAAATATCATGCTAAAAACTTTGCATTCTTTTTTATTAAATCCTTTTGTGGAGTAAATCTGAGCTCACAGACAGAAAAAAAAGCAGAGAAGTTTGACATGCATGAGTGATTGAATCATAAATATAGAAAAAGAATATGGAAAAAAAAGCCATGCAGCACCATTCTACCAATGAAAAACTGTTACAAATTCATAGAATATTGATTATGTCCTGGGCTTAAAAATGACATTTATGTGCCTTTTCTGAACTTTTATTTTTTTTGACAATCTTTTCATTTTCTGAGATTTCTACAAACACCCTCCAAATTCTGTTTTCAGTCATAAAACATCAAAACGTCTAAATTTACCTGGAACTTTCCTG
Organism: Silurus glanis; assembly: GCA_014706435.1. Classification (NCBI taxonomy): domain Eukaryota; kingdom Metazoa; phylum Chordata; class Actinopteri; order Siluriformes; family Siluridae; genus Silurus; species Silurus glanis. The sequence goes on from JAAIIK010000113.1 coordinate 1,381,355, forward strand.
TTCTATTTTCTCTTTGGGGTCGTGAAGAAAATACCAAGTTTACTATCTTGGGGTACTAATCCTGAACAGAACTTCATACCCTTTCCAGAGTATCGCGAATTCAATGACGTGCACATTTCAGTGTTTTCAGGTCCAACACACCTGTTTTCATTTAGGCCCTAATCATCATGAACTTGATGAGCTAAAAACAAGAAACACATGAAACTGATGCTAAAGGCACCTAAGAGTAAAACTGTGGATGAATCGAAATCGGTGTATTGAACATGCTTTCAAGTGGGGTTGCTGGATTGTGTTCATTACCCACTAGCTGAACAAAAAAATGTGTGGACTGTACTCTGTATTTTTTTTTTTACAAACTGTGGCTAAATGCTCTAGCTTTACTCCTCCTTTTTGTGTGTTTTTTTTAAATACTTTTATTTAGATTTTCAAAAAAAGCATATTTTAATCCTGAGTAAAGGGTAAATGACTCAACAGTGGCGAACTAAAGCGTTTGGGTTTTGAATTCACCAACCTTATCAATAGGGTGACAAATTAAATGAAAAACCAACATATGGTTTCATTGTACCATGTGGATATTTCGGAGGAGCCATCTTGAAAGAAACCACACCCATCAGGATCATAGAATAATGGTTTCCAGTCAGAACTTTTTACTGACTGGCCACGATCCTTCCCATTAAAATTGACCTAACCCATGCCAGCAAAACTTCCAAAGAATTACCCGGTTTTCTTTTATTTGTCACCCATCAGTAGTTTCCATAAGCCCATTAGTCTTATTACCTCCTAAACATGATGACATCTTCCCATTAAAAATGATGGCCTTGCTGATTCAGCTACTGCTCTAGTCTGGGCTGGCAGCCACTAAACAATCAAAAGCCTATCACAGATATATCACACGGTTAATGGTTTTCGGAAAGAGTTTAATAGTTGAAGACAAAGCAAACAACTGTACCGTCTTTTAAGAATGGCCCAAGAAATCATCACCGCTGATTAGAGGCCTGGAGGTGCAGGTCACCCCTTCACAAATCCAGAGTCTGTTTGGTTCCTGTGCTCGAGGTTTTGATGGAGGATATACTGAGGTTATTCAATGTGTCCATGTGGGTTTACGCCAGGTTCTCAGCTTTCTTACTGTCTCCCATTTTGGTATGTGGATTGGTTTATCTGAGTTACTAGGTGTAAATATGTGCATGGTGCTCTGTGATAGATAGGCTTGCGATGCTCTGCAATATGATAGTATGTGTTCAACATGTTAACAGTCGCATTCTTTTGGGATTGGAAATTATGTTTACTATAGATGAATGAATAACTGCTGATTCAGCATTCGATTTGATACACAGACCACATGCCCACACTTGTTGTTTATGCAACACTTACGCAGCAATGTGGTGATACCCACCTTATATTCGACAGTTGTACATACACCAATCAGGCATAATATTTTCACCTTATAACATTATGGCCAGTGATTGAATAACACAGATGATCTCTTCATCATGGCACCTGTAGATTTGAGCAAGTTTGACGAGGGCCAAATTGTGACGGCTGGTCGACTGGATGAGGGAAAGGAAGGAACAGTGGGGAACCGGCGACCAACACAATATTAAGCAGGTGGTCATAAAGTTATGCCTGGTCATCTTTATTACTTTACCTGTATATAAATTTCCCTTATGCATTCAGAGTTTAATGCAAAACTCAGCATATAATTTTCATTTAAACGTCTTGTATTCAGCCATTGAAAATATTCACTACGAGTAGTCTGTAAACTTATAAAAGCGCAGAAGTATCCGGAGCTGAAACTCAGCCCTGTTTAAAATTCGACGCCTGTTGAGCTCCCACATGTCGCACTTTTCCGTTTCCTCCCTCGTGGCCACCTGTGCCACCAGGTAACCGCAGATCCCCTTCCTGTCAGAGGCCTTTTAGGAAAGAGCAGCTTTGGCAGGACCATATGTTTCTCCGGCTCCCTAGTGTCCTTCACATTCTATTTACTTCAGTACAAATCAATACAAGGGGACATAAAGCTGAACCCCCGGGGCACACCCCTCCAAAGCACAGATTATATCTGGCAAGGGCAGAAAGGCCAGGGGAAAAGAAGGTGACGTACCACAGCCTTAGAAGATAGAATGTTCAAGGTTTTCTTTTAGAAGAAGAATTGCAGAGATTTCGAAGCATTTTTAAGAGGTGGAGGTAAACCCATATTATACACTGATGCAAATAAGAATTGCACACTGATCTGGAAAAATGATTTCCTTGAATATCCAAAGCCATATTTTTTTTTTAGTTATGTTCAGTCTTTAGTTTTCCAAACATTTGTTTGAAACGTCATAAAAAGGTATTGCGGGCTGTTGCAATATTAGCTCAAGAGACAAAAACAAGTAAGACAGGACCCCCAAAAAAGAGGAACTATGACAGGTTTTCGTGATGCTTAAGAAAAAAACTTCAGACAGTTGAAAAAGTAGAAAAATAAAACTTCAGACAGCCAAAGTCTGCCTAATCAATGCGTCTCAATACAGTACTGGTCAGACACATGGTCCCTTTTGTTTCTATGCAATAAACTCAGTAATGTAACAGTATGAAGATTCACTTTAAACAAACAAATATATAAATGTGCAGATGTTACACTTTATTTTCGAAAAAAAAAATCCTCTCTTATCACGAATAACAGCTTTACACACACTCGGAATCTGGATCTTTTGTTTCTCCAAACATTCAGCTAAAGTGCTTTGCTATGCCTCTTGTAAAACTTGCCCAAGGTTTTGATTTCTTTCTGACCTTGTGATCCAGTTCATCCCAGAGCAGTTCAATCGGATTTAGGTGCATTGACTGTGCAGGCCATTACATGATGGAGAACACTCTCGTCGATTGCTCTCTGGAGAACTCCTACAGAGCTTGGATGTATGAAGGTGTCCCCGTTAGCTGCAATACAGACAGAATTGCATGCTGCTTGAAGTGTGAAATAGTAATGTTGGTTCAGGATTCCTTCCACCCGTAATAAGTCTCCAACTTTCAGCGCTCCAAAACAACCCCAAACTATGAAGCTTCCACCTCCATATTTGACTGTGGGGGTGAGGCAGTCTGCTAACATCTCTCCTTTTCTACATCTTACAGAAGTTCTTTTGTTAGAGCCAAACTTGTCAACAGAACTACCTTACAGTTTGTCACCGTCCAATTCCTGTGTTTTTTTTTTTTTTTTTTTTTTTTGCATTTTACTAGACATGCATGCGTTATAAAATCCATACAGTCGAGGTGTTTCCAAACTGCTATTTGTAGTCATGCTTTTTTTTAATGTAAAAATGTGTCATTTTATTGATTTATTACATATTATTTATTTTTTCAATGCATCTTTGCATTTTTTTTTGCTAATTTATTTAACAGATTTCCTTTCCTCAAATGATTAGCCTACATCATTTACTCAATAAATCCCTTAGTGAATAGAAATCAGAGCAAAAGAGCGTAGTCACATTATACTACCAAATGCAATCTTTCATGTTCAAGTACCACAGAAGGACCAGCTCTCTATTGGGGGGAAAGAACAGAAGTGCAGCTTGTGGCTATGGCGACTCGCCACGTTATGTTCCACAAATCACTAACAGGTTTCCTTACAAGAGAAAATCACTTCCAGCATCAAATGTTTAAGAAATGACACTTTCCGTTACCTGTGTTGCACTAATAGCTTTTATCAGGTATTCGATGTAATAGGTCTATATATATATATATATTAGTGGTGTGAAAAGTGTTGGCCCCCTTCCCGATTTCTTTTTTTTTCACATGTTTGTCACACTTTAGTGTTTGTCACACTTCAGATCATCAAACTAATTTAAATATTAGTAAAAGAGAACACAAGTGAACACAACATGCAGTTTTTAAATGAGGGTTTTTATTATTGAGGGAAAATTAAATCCAAAACTACATGGCCCTGTGTGAAAAAGTGTTTGCCCCCAAACCAAATAACTGGTTGAACGGCCTTTTTAAGGTCATGCCACAGCATCTCAATAGGATTCAGGTCAGGACTTTGACTGGGCCACTCCAAAGTCTTCATATTGTTTTTCTTCAGCCATTCAGAGGTGGACTTGCTGGTGTGTTTTGGATCATTGTCCTGCTGCAGAACCGAAGTTCGCTTCAGCTTGAGGTCAGGAACAGTCAGAGGTGGGAAGTAATGGAGTACAAATACTTCGTTACTGTACTTAAGTAGATTTTTCTGGTATCAGTACTTTACTCCACTATTTATTTTTCAGACAACTTTTTACTTTTACTCATTACATTTTTACACAAATATCTGTACTTTTTACTTCTTACATTTTCAAAACAGGCTCGTTACTTTAGTTTTAATCCATTGATTTGGTGAAATATATATTTTTTATTTTCACTCCGCGCCGATTTCAGCCGAACAACAGATTTCCTGTTACTGCGCGTCTTTTTCAATCCGCTGGTGTATAAAGTCCTGACTCTCACTCTTTACGAAGATAAGAATCAGCAGACAGAAAGCAACAAGAAGTAAAGCTAACATGGATGAGACAGAGGGAGTCAGTGATATAAACATAACTTAAATTACTGTCTTTATTGATCGTACAGATTAAAAACAATACATCATTTAAATCTGTAAAATGTCTATGATTATATATATAAAAGCTTCCTGACTTGAAGAGGTGCAGTTTATCCGTTGCAGTTTATCACCTCATTAACTGTCCGTGTGGAAACATAGCAAAGGTTCCGTTTTGTGTCCTGATGATTTACGTCATTTAAACCACCATTAATACTTTAAAATAATTTTTTTGTCTTCATGCTGTCTGTTGCATCCATATTTCTCCATGTCCAAGTTGCTTAAAGTATTAAAAAGCAGAAAGTATTAATATATGGTACATTTAGAACAGATAGAATGTGCGATTTAGTTGCGATTAAATATTTTAATTTTGTTTGACAACCTCTGTACAATTGTACATAGTACATCTTTTTTACTCCTCATTACGTCTGCACTATTTTTTAACTATATGTATCTTTATATATTTATATACTTACTGTACATTCTGCCCAACATTTTACATTCATGTATGTATGTATATATATAATGTGTGCGTGTATATATACATATATATATATATATATATATATATATATATATATATATATATATATAGAC
>JAAIIK010000113.1:1390458-1404633 GCA_014706435.1 Silurus glanis
TATATATAGGGGTGTATTGGTACATGGCTTTGGTTCAGTACACGTATACTGAATGCAATCCTTTTTATGTGTGCAACATTGTTACAATCCGAGCTCCGTCACAAACATATTAAGTGGTGGACCGCAAGTTTGTTTGGTCTTCACCTCACACTTTGAGTGTATTTTTTTAAACTATTATTACTTTAAAAACATACGCAACAATGCCAGGGGTATTGATAAAAAAATAAAAAAAAATAAAAAGAAACTTGATTTAGCCCAGTGTCACTGTGGCTACTTTCTCTGTACCAGAAATAAGATTTGTTTTGCGCATGCATGTAGAACATATCTTCAGAAATGTAAATATTAAATCTAACACACACACTTACACATCTGTATTACCTAAATGGGGTCTAACAAAGATGTAAATGTAAACTACTTAACTTCATTGTTCCATTTATTTAATTTTATGCCAATTTAAATGATTACCCAATTTAATATACATGATCTCAAGCATGTAGCTGAATAAATGAACAGCAAATTGACTGCAAGAGCAAAGGTGTACAGCTCAATTTAATTTCCATCAACATCGAAACAAGTGCATGTATGAGATGATGCTCAGACTCGTCTATTAGTCAAAATTGGCACTGTCAAACAAATACATGCCGATACTATTAACCCCTTATGTTTTACCCTGTGCGAGTTCAGCGGACTTACAAGATGTTTACTTGGCACCTTATGTATGATATAATCCTAAAAAAAATGACGTTAAGGAATAACGGATCCTCCATGCAAGTTTATATGATGAAGACCCTCTAACGAAAAAAAAAGCGACAATTACATCTTTTTTTTTTTCTTTAAACTCTATTATTCTGCTTGCATCATCAATCAGCAGGATCCAAAGCAATTCTTGTGAAGTAAATAATATATTTTTTTAATCATTTGATTCCATCCTCCTATATGTGGTTTTAGAACCAGCATGGCAGAAGATTTTGAAAAGTCTCTTGGCCAGAATGCTAAAGTCAATCTGGTTCAAATGCAACTAAATCGGCCAACAGTGAAGACTTTCAGTGAGGACATTTTGACCACCAATAGAAATAAAGGACAAAGAATGCGACTTCACATTCACAATCACATTAAACAAAGTTATTACATTTAAAATGCAGAATGACACTTTTATAATGTTATGACACAGAATATTGAAAATCCCAAATCCCAAAACTACGCATAAGTGCTTCAGTACAAAGTCAAAAGTCGTTTTTTTTCGGCCAATGGTCCGAGAGGACACTGTTTTTTTTGGTGAGAAGGTGAAAAATTTGTTCCAGGTCATTACATGAGAAGATCAAAGAGTGTGCTTTCGAATAGCGCAGCATAACTATAAAGGATTTAGATTTAGAGCTGAATTTGTAGCACATTCCATAGAAGGTCATTTTAATCACGGGTTGTCATTTCACGTCCACGAATTTCTCACGACATGCTTGGAAACGATCCAATAGACCCTGTGGATCTGTCGATATGCTCGCAGATGGGAGACGGAAAGCCTAATTAAATACTACAAATACTGGGAAATACTCGAAATACATTCTTGGATTCAAAGAAAAAGAAAACACATTCCGAGAAAAAAAAAAACAGGTAAAGCTTTATTGTACAACGACCGGCCTGGCTGTAGCATCGGCCCACTTTGGATGTTTTTACTTGGGGCCGAGCATGTCCTGGGGACGGACCCACTGCTCAAACTGCTCCTCTGTCAAATAGCCCAGCTTGATGGCGACTGCTTTTAGAGTCGAACCCTCTTTGTGTGCCGTCTTGGCGATGGTAGCGGCTTTGTCGTAGCCTGAAAAAGACACAGAGAGAAGAAGAAAAAAATCCTTAAAGAAAATCTTGAAAGCAAAACACAGCAACTTCCAAGTCAAAATCACGAAAAACACTGCACATCAACATATAACAGGATTTTCACGTCGTCTGAAAGGTCTGCTTCTTTTTTTTTGTCCTTCCTCTGCAATTTGTGCGGTCTGCACAGAGATCATGGTTCGCTCAGAGTCCTGTAACTTGCTGAGTGCTGCACTTACCGTTTTATTTCTCGCTCGTTCCTGTAGTCAATAGATTATATTACACTAAATGCCTTTTCCCCCCTGATAACTGATATCTGCTGTAAACTGAAACAAAATGCAAAGCTGATGAACGATGTTCTTTTTTTGCATACACCCGTGCAAATATCCAGTAATAGTTGATTTAATAGTTGACTGATTAAATCAAACTTTGCTACAAGAAAATGTCCTGCCACGTCCATCATTTTGCACACAGTGTCGTTTTGAACTGTTATAAATCATGCTGTTATGTTCCACCGCCTCATTTGTAGACAGTCATCGCTCTATACAAAATCACAGCAGAAACTGTGTTTATTTATTTATTAAGGACATAAAAAGAAAATATAAAACAAAGGCGAAATACATGCCAATGCAACCCCTCAACGTACTTAATATATGAATAAAAGAAAACCATGACGCTAAGACACTATAAACGCCTATTAAATTGCGACACATTAGTTACAACACTAGTATTGAATCCATCTGCTCAAACTTCTTTCATTTATTTCATTTCTCCGACTTATATCCTGTTAGGGTTGCACATATTATAACCAATCGCATGGTGCTATCAAGCTTAAGCGTACTTTCTTGTATTGGTGTAAGACCGGGTCAATAATTGTAAGTGATTTGAATAAAACTATAGATTGTCACCTCAGTTTTTTTTTTTTTTTTTTAAACGTACTTGTTAAACTTGCTTAGTAAGCAAGTTTAACAAGTACGCTTAAAAGAAAAAAAAATACTTACTGTTCCTTGTTTACTGCTTGTGCTATTTGTGGTTCTTTGTTTGTGCGTTTTTACCTTAAACTTGTGTTTCATTACATTGGAGTCCACCGATGACTGGCGAAGGGGAAATGTGTGTGCTTTAGCTTTTTATCTTGAATTTATTCCCTTCTGGTAAGGTAGGATTCTGACTTTTGTGTAATCTCTGCTTAACTCTGTTGGGTTCTATAGTTTTAGGCTGATGGTATTCCAAGTTGTGAACCAGTGATGATGCATTCTTTTGTTAGAGTCTTCAAAGCACTTTTGTACTGGATAAGGGCATCTGCTAAATGGCGTAAATGTAAATACAAGTGAGCAGGGAAGTACATGAAGTGCATAGTGCACATATGCAGGTTTGTTTCTGTTAAATATGTTAAGTAAGGAGCAACTGCCACCACATGAATTTTTGGTTTTGGTAGAGAGAGTAGTGTCATTTAGATGTGTTTTTTTTTTTTTTTTTTATAATTGGAGATTATTTAAAAAAAAAAAGGGGATTAGTTAGAATGTTTTTCGTTTCTTTACCTTCTATAAATTAGCCCCGCTCTTTTTGTCCTCCCCGTGTCCTGTTTTTCTGATTTGCTTTCTTGTATATTTGTAAATAATGTATATAGCACCTTGCTCGCATCAGGCAGCACTTTTCAGAGTTAATCTACAGGGTTGTTTTGATATTATTAATCTCACAGATTATGGATGGTAAGATTACGGTAACGGTGCCTCAGCAGAAAAGTTAACGATGTGATGCACCGATTAAAAAAAAGGGTGTGCATGGGATACAAGTTGGAATTTGCATTGCGGTGCATTGCTTTTAACGCACGGTATATAGATTAACATGGCAGAGGTAGAGCTGCATCTTCCCAGTGACAGAACAGGAAAAGAACATCTGGTTTTATGTAATCTTTTTTTTTAATTTGTTTGTGAAAGGGCCATGCATTTAAAGTCAGAAGGCACTATCAGGAGTACTATCTGTACCATATTCAATTGCACAGCATCATTTTTTCCACTGCATCGTATCGCATTTAATTGCATTGTGTTAAATCAAATCGAAATCGCCTCTGTTTTCACAGTCCAGACTGCGACTGTGTTTTCAAATTTATCGACTTTGGAAAACGTTTTCAAAAAGCTACGTTTTCATTGACTGAAAACGACGCCTCAGTGTGGACGGAGGGCGAAAACAGAGAGGAAAAATAAGCGTTTTCAAACGAAAAGGTATTAGTGTGGACATGGCCTGAATCAGGCAGCAGTAACAGCCCTTTGAACGATCCTGTTAAACGTCTCCATCCACACAACTCAAATACTAATCACCTCATTAATGCCTGCCTGCTCCTAAAACCAGTTACTCCACAGGAGAAGAATCGGGTTTGAGTTCACGTGCTTTATTTAAGTAGGTGGAAAAGTCATGTTCAACAGTCTGATCCCTAAACCCGAGGTGTCTGAAATCATCTGCTACATCCCGGCAGAAAGTCCAACCTAGCAACTGATAAATGACGGTATGCCAAGAGCAACTTATTAAACTGGTGGAATCAGCGGTTTACCTTGACTGAAAACAAAGCAATGAAGAGAGGCAATGTGTCACTTCTGTATTTGCAAGTCTGATGTTGGTCCTGAGTAAGCGTCACTGCCTACTAAACTGAGTGGATATTAGCTGTTTAATTTAACACACACACACACAAAACATTGGAATTAAAATTTGGAAATTGGAATTAGTACATTTGGAAATTGGTCAATTTGGTAAAATTGGAATCGTATCTTTAATGGATATAATTTTCTCAGTTGAACTTGAACATGTGAGTGGGATGTATGGACCAGAGAAGCAGATTCCAGTTCAGTACAGGATGTCTGTTTCATTAGTGTCTGCGTTTTTTTGTTTTGTTTTATTTATAGGACATGTCTCCATTTCACAGTGTTCACACGGTGAGCCTTTTTCCAGAAAGAAAAACTGCTTTAAAAATCAAAGCATTTCTCCAATCCCTGTGTTTTATTTTCCGAACAGGCGGAAATAAACAGTAGGTGTGATTGACACTAGTGATATCATTAGGCAGATTAAGGTCTGGAGGTTGTGTAGGTGAATGATGGGTTGTATAACAGTCCTCCCCCTCTGTTCAGTTTTGGGCACTTCCAGCTGTCTTTTGCTACACAGTTGTGTCGTTTAGGTGTAGGAAGCCCGGATATGACAGTTTAAGTGACAGCTTAAGTGTTTTTCACACTCTGTTTTGTTTTGTGTCAGCAAGTTGTGGCCAATAATTCAGCTGCGAGATGCCTGGTGTCCTATCATCACACATAAATCTTATTTGCACCTGGTAAGAGACTATTTCTCTCTGTATTCAACTCGAATGAAAATATATATTGAAATAGCATCAGAGTTGCGCCATTTCGGTCATATTCACAACACCTGGATTTCAGATTCAGAAAAAAACTAAATGTATTATCTGTGCACGCTAAATTAATCCAACTTGTAAAAACCATTGTCAAGCAGAAATAGTCTTGAGCATTTGTACCGATTGGCCAGGCAGAGGGACCGAGCTGGGAAGGATGTGCTGCAAGTTAGAGCAATAAAGGATGGAGATGGAAATGTGTTGACTAGTGAGGAGAGTGTGTTGAGAAGATGGAAAGAGCATTTTGAGCGGCTGATGAATGAGAAAAATGAGAGAGAGAGAGAGGGGGAGAGAGAGAGAGAGAGAGAGAGAGAGAGAGAGAGAGAGAGAGAGAGAGAGAGAGAGAGAGAGAGAGAGAGAGAGAGAGAGAGGGAGAGAGAGAGAGAGAGAGAGAGAGAGAGAGAGAGAGAGAGAGGGTTGGAAGGTGTGGAGATGGTGAAGCAGGAAGTGGATAGGATTAGTAAGGAGGAAGTGAGAGCGCGATTAAGAGGATGAAGAGTGGAAAGTCGGTAGGAACAGATGACATACTGGTAGAAGCATGGAGATATTTAGGAGAGATGACAGTGGAGTTTTTAACTGGATGGTTTAACAAGATTTTGGAAGGTGAGAAGATGCCTGAGGAATGGAGAAGGAGTGTGCTGGTACCGATCTTTAAGCATAAGGGAGATGTGCAGACCTGCAGTAACTACAGGGGAATGAAGTTGATCAGTCACACCATGAAGTTATGGGAAAGAGTAGTGGAAGCCAGGCTGAGAGAAGAGGTGACCATCTGTGAGCAGCAGTATGATTTCATGACAAGGAAGAGCACCACAGACGCCTTATTTGCTTTGAGAATGTTGATGGAAAAGTATAGAGAAGGACAGGAGTTGTTGCATTGTGTATTTGTGTATTTAGAGAAAGCATACAACAGGGTGGAGAGAGGAGTTGTGGTATTGTATGAAGAAGTCAGGTGTGTCAGAGAAGTATGTGAGGGTGGTGCAGGACATGTATGAGGACAGTGTGACAGCAGTGAAGTGTGCAGTAGGAACAACAGACTGGTTCAAGGTGGCGGTTGGACTGCATCAAGGATCGGCTCTGAGCCCTTTCCTGTTTGTAGTGGTGATGGACAGGTAGACAGACAAGGTCAGACAGGAGTCTCCGTGGACTATGATGTTTGCAGATTATATTGTGATTTGTGGTGCGAGTAGGGAGCAGGTTGAGAAGAGCCTGGAGAAGTGGAGGTACGTGGTGGAGAGAAGGGGAATGAAAGTCAGTAGGAGTAAGACAGAATACATGTGTGTGAATGAGAGGGAGGGCAGTGGAGTGGTGCGGTTGCAGGGAGAAGAGGTGGAGAAGGTGGAGGAGTTCAGGTACCTGGGGTCAACAGTGCAGAGTAATGGAGAGTGTGTTAGAGAAGTGAAGAAAAGAGTGCAGGCAGGGTGGAGTGGGTGGAGAAGAGTGACAGGAGTGATTTGTGATAGAAGAGTATCTGCAAGAGTAAAAGGAAAAGTTTATAGGACTGTGGTGAGACCTGTGATGTTGTATGGATTAGAGACAGTGGCATTGAGTAAAAGACAAGAGGTGGAGCAGGAGGTAGCAGAGCTGAAGATGTTGAGGTTTTAGTTGGGAGTGACGATGGACAGGATTAAAAATGAGTTTATTAGAGGGACAGCGCATGTAGGACGTTTTGGAGACAAAGTGAGAGAGGAGCGATTGAGATGGTTTGGACATGTGCAGAGAGGTGGGGTATATTGGTAGAAGAATGCTGATAATGGAGCCACCAGCAGGGAAGAGGTTTTGGATGTTTGCCCCGTCCTGATTTTATTATTTTTTTGCATGTTTGTCACACTGTAATGTTTCAGATCATCAAACTAATTCAAATATTAGTAAAAAATAACACAAGTGAACACAACATGCAGTTTTTAAATGAAGGTTTAATTATTGAGGGAAAACAAAATACAAAACTACATGGCCCTGTGTGAAAAAGTGTTTGCCCCCTAAACCTAATAACTGTTTGGGCCACCCTTAGCAGCAACAACTGCAATCAAGCATTTGTAAAAACTTGCAAGGAGTCTGTTACAGCGCTCTGGAGGAATTTTGGTCACTCGTCTATGCAGAATTGTTGTAATTCAGCCACATTGGAGGGTTTTCGAGCATGAACCGCCTTTTTAAGGTCATGCCACAGCATCTCAATAGGATTCAGGTCAGGACTTTGACTGGGCCACTCCAAAGTCTTCATATTGTTTTTCTTCAGCCATTCAGAGGTGGACTTGCTGGTGTGTTTTGGATCATTGTCCTGCTGCAGAACCGAAGTTCGCTTCAGCTTGAGGTCAGGAACAGATGGCTGGACATTCTCCTTCAGGATTTTTTGATAAACAGCAGAATTCATGGTTCCATTTATCACAGCAAGTCTTCCAGGTCCTGAAGCAGCAAAACAGCCCCAGACCATCACACTACCACCACCATATTTTACTGTTGGTATGATGATGTTTTTCTGAAATGCGGTGTTACTTTTATGTCAGACGTAATGGAACACACACCTTCCAAAAAGTTCAACTTTTGTCTCGTCAGTCCACAGAGTATTTTCCCAAAAGTCTTGGGGGTCATCAAGATGTTTTCTGGCAAAACTGAGACGAGCCTTTATGTTCTTTTTGATCAGCCGCGGTTTTCGTCATGGAACTCTGCCATGCAGACCATTTTTGTCCAGTCTCTTTCTTATGGTGGAGTCATGAACACTGACCTTAACTGAGGCAAGTGAGGCCTGCAGTCCTTTAGATGTTGTTGTGGGGTCTTCTGTGACCTCTTGGATGAGTCGTCGCTGTGGTCTTGGGGTAATTTTGGATCGGCCGGTCACTCCTGGGAAGGTTCGCCACTGTTCCATGTTTTTGCCATTTGTGAATAATGGCTCTCACTGTGGTTCACTGGAGTCCCACAGCTTTAGAAATGACTTTATAACCTTTTCCAGACTGATAGATCTCCATTACTTTCTTTCTCATTTGTTTCTGAATTTCTTTGGATCTCAGCATGATGTCTAGCTTTTGAGGAGCTTTTGGTCTACTTCACTTTGTCAGGTCCTATTTAAGAGATTTCTTGATTGTGAACAGGTGTAGCAGTAATCAGGCCTGGGTGTGGCTACAGAAAATTCACGCCGGGTGGGATAACCCAGTTGTAGGGGGGGGGGGGGGCAAACACTTTTTCACACAGGGCCATGTACTTTTGGATTTTGTTTACATTAATAATAAAAACCTTCATTTAAAAACTGCATGTTGTCTTCACTTGTGTTATCTTTTACTAATATTTATAATATAGAGAGAGAGAGAGAGAGAGAGAGAGACACACACACGTGATGTACAATGTACAAGCTGGACAGTGCTAGTGAAGGAGCGCCCTCTGCTGTGGTGATAATGTACTTGCCTATGTGAGGGTTGAGAGCAGTGACTAGCATCAGAGACTCGTTCATCAGTTTGTTGATTCGATCCGTGTTGGCCTGAATTCCAGCCACGCAGTTTTTCGTGAAGGAAACCGAAGCATCGCCTAGCAACCGGGCGGAGTTCAGCACATTCTTAATCTGTCCAGGGAGACCAGAGAGAAAAATAATAATAAAGTTAAAATCCTCAGGATTACAAGCCTTCAAATGTGTCTGGCTTCACATGTTCGAAAAATTGATTGCAAATAGAAAAGGCCCAGCTGTATTTTTATTGTTTTAAAGCTGTAGTTATGAACCACTTTACTTTTCTAATAACCTGCTAAATACAGGTTTTAAATACATAAATAATATATGAGGGATTATGAACAAAATCCCAGGACTTACTAAATTAAAAAAAATTATATGATATTATAATAGAAAACCAGAAGTAGAATCTAAATGAAATAAAAGACACTAGTATGGCACACCAGGCCACTAAATGCAAATAAAAGGTCTGAAATTTTTAAGCACAGACTTTACAACCGATAAAGTAATAGCGAGGTTTAAGTAACAACAATGGAGAAGGTGGAGGAGTTTAGGTACCGGGGGTCAACAGTGCAAAGTAATGGAGAGTGTGTTAGGGAAGTGAAGAAAAGAGTGCAGGCAGGGTGGAGTGGGTGGAGAAGAGTGACAGGAGTGATTTGTGATAGTAGAGTATCTGCAAGAATGAAAGGGAAAATGTATAGGACTGTGGTGAGACCTGCGATGTTGTATGGATTAGAGACAGTGGCATTGAGTAAAAGACAGGAGGTGGAGCAGGAGGTAGCAGAGCTGAAGATGTTGAGGTTTTAGTTGGGAGTGACGAGGATGGACAGGATTAGAAATGAGTTTATTAGAGGGACGGCGCATGTAGGACGTTTTGGTGACAAGGTGAGGGAGGCGAGATTGAGATGTGCAGAGGAGCAGAGGAGGGACATGAGTTAAATTGGTAGAAGAATCCTGAGGATGGAGCCACCAGGTAGGAGGAAAAGAGGAAGACCAAGGAGGAGGTTTATGGATGTGGTGAGGGAAGACATGCAGGTAGTTGGTGTGAAAGAGGCAGATGTAGAGGACAGGGTGGTATGGAGACGGATGATCCGCTGTGGCGACCCCTAATGGGAGCAGCCGAAAGAAGAAGAAGTAGTAACAAAAATGGACATGACAAATAAAAAACATGTGGAGAGGCTATAATGGGGCATCATTAAAAAGAGGAGGAAAAAAAAAAAAAAAAAAAACACCCTAACACATTATAAAATGTAACTATTCTCTGCCTTTAATGGCAAAAGAAATACACTACATGTATAAAAGTATTGGGCCACATGACTTTTCCACCTGTGATTATTCCCTAAACTGTTACCACAAACCTGAAGGCACACACTTGTATATGATGTCTTTGGATGTGGTACCATTACATTTTCTCTTCACGTGAATGAGACCTAAACCTGATGATAATTATAATTTTCATACTTGAAAACACACAACAATGCCAGGGGTCTAAAGACCTTGAGTTAGCGGCACTGTGGCTACTCGCGTCGTACTGGAAATACGATTTGTTGTGTGCCGAAATACGTTTTGTCGCGTTGTAAAACACAGATTTCGTTTTGCGCGTGCGCGAAGTTGATGCCGCTGCTTCCTGCCATCGCCAACGTTTCCTCTGTGTTTTATGTACAGCTTCTAGAATTTCTCTTAAAAGAAGAAAATCTTGACAATTCTGCATATCGAGGTAGTGATTGAATGAAGGATGGAAGGAATGAATACGTTTGTTAAAGTCTTCTGAAATAAGTAGAACGTTTTGTAGAATTTTGTGTACCGTTACACCTCTAATTATAACATGTAGTACCATATACAACACAATACTTTTTTTTTCTTTCTTTTTCTGAAAGCTGCAGAGGTCGCAGTCTTCTGAGAGACAATTAAACCCTACAGCCTGATTATCTTGTATGTTAAATGGGACCGAAGGTGTTCTAGAAGGCAAAGCTTCTAAATTAAACATCAGAGACACCGAGAACTGAGATTTTTCTCCTCTGGTGTCTCACGCATCACTGACATTATTCCAAGTCATGGAATACTAAATGAACTAAATCTAACATTACCATTCAGATTTTTAGAAATGTTCTGATTTAGAGAAATATCTTCAGAAATATTTCCAAGGTTTGGCTAATGCTCTGGATTTTTATTTTGATGCACTTTATCTATGGTACTGCAGTAAAAATGTGTGGGGGGGGCTTTTTTGTAATCATTTTCAGTTTAGATATTTATATACATATTTCGCAGATCTAATGATCAGATCTTTCAAATGAATTGAATCGCATAAATAAAAATAAATACAACAGCAAAATGCTAAGATCATTTATGCAGCAATGAAAAATAAAATTGCAGCACGAGTGTATGGAGGAAGATACTAACGATCATCGGCTTGAATACGTTCAGCTCAAAGTGTCCGTTGCTGCCTCCGATTGTGACAGCTACGTGGTTCCCCATCACCTGAGCGGCCACCATGGTCATGGCCTCGCACTGTGTGGGATTCACTTTACCTGTTTCACACACACACACACCTGAATTATCACCTAGAACATTTGTAACCTTTGCAGTCAGCAACACTAACACCATGCGTATATTCTCTCTCTATAGAGGGCTGAGTGTAAATAAGTCAATTTTAATGAATTCATATTATAATAAACAAATAATGCATTTATTAATAAATGCTTAAAATAAACTCAAACATTTCCATATGTAAAACCACATTGTGAAGAATTCCTATTGTATATTAATGAAGACAAAAAGAAAGATAAAATAATAAATAAATAAAAATTTTAGAACAATTTTTATAATCTTTGTTCTGAGCCGCTGTGACTTGTAATGACCATGCTGTAAAAGCGAGCCACAGCCAGCATTGTGTATGGTGTTAAAAAAAAAAAATCTATGAATACATTGTAGAGGTCGACCGATTCATCAAATTTGTTAATTAATCGGCACCGTTAATTGTTTGCGGGAACTAAAATCCATACTGATAGTTTTTCCGGGTTGCGTCTGTTGCTGGAGCTACTGAAAAGATCAACTGTGATTATACATTACGAGAGCAGCCTCTGTTTCTTAAAGTGTCTTTTGAGTTACTTTTTTGTTTCTGTTTGAATGCATGTCTTATTTTTCACAATATTTATAAATATAATTATTCTACCCATTTATTTTATTTTGCACATTTCCATGATTCAGTACTGTTTTTTTATTTTAGTAATAAAGTCAGTAATATTTTACATGAATGGTTGTTTGTTTGTTTTTATCCAGTAACCATTAGTCAGTAAATCAGTGCTTAAGGAAGTTGCCACCGATGGGCCCCTTAAGCAAGGCCCTTAACCCTCAACTGTTAGTTGTGTAAATAGAATAATTGTAAGCCGCTCTGGATAAGGGCATATGATAAGTGATATAAATGTAAATACATACTGATAAATGCCATTAAACAGCTGCAATGAGTTCAAACTTCTCAAATAAATGACATTTAGTTAATCAAAAATCTACGTTACAGATTATGAAATCTAAAACAGCGAGCAGTTCAGGTCTAAATGTGTGTGCTAGTGAGTGCTGTGAAGCAAATGAAGATCTTCCCGAGACTCTCTCACTTACTGCCTTTAGAGTGCTGCATTCTGTGGGGGTCAAAAGTCAAAAAGTGTCAACTGCTGTACTGCTCTCTCTCACACATGCTCCTCCTCCAGCTAGCTATTTTGTTGATAGACACTTCAAAGCACATTTATCCCTCTCTGGACAAAGAAGTCTGCTAAAATGCAGTAAATGTTAGATTGCACGGACTTCTGAATCTTGCATTTGCACTATTATAACATTGTAATTTATGTATTGTGTCTTTGCCTGTTTATATCATGGGCTGCTTGGAAGATTCACAGAGTATGAATTTGAATGTATGGTGTAACAGACTGTTTCCTATACGACCGGCATAAAAACTGCTATTTTCTAAATAGAATAATAAAGGTGAATCCACTGTGTTGTTTTTTGTTCATTTTGATAGCTTGGGGGTTTGAATTTAGCGGTAAAGTATTATGTTTTGTGGCCGGAGCCCCTTTAAGAAGGTACCGGATGTTGGTAAGACATGTGACCGAGGCATCATGACATGCATCAAGAGTGAGTCATAGACAGATGTGGCGGAGAGAATCCGGTCATTTTCCAAAATAAAACATCGTTCAGAATCAGATAATAAATAAAACGAAAATAATGTAAGTTATGTATTCTTTCTGTGCGGCCCGGTACCGGTAACGGTCCGCGGCCCAGGGGTTGGGGACCACTGCTATACATGACAAAAAAAACTCTAATCTTATAACTGAATACCATTAGCACTAAAAACTATTAGTAACATAATAATGTAAATAAATGAATAAATGATAAAACTAAATAAAGTGAAATAAACAACCAAACAATACAATTTAATATAAACTATGCATTAAAGCAAAGCTTGTTCAGTACAAAATATATACAAAAACAATAAAAAAAAAATTTAAACCTACAAGTAAAACAAGTTTTTTTTGTTCAATTAATGTTTAGGATTTTTTGCATATATGTTGGAGCACATGCTCTGCCTTCCTCGATAGATCCTACAGAAGATCTCAACCTTGAACTTCTCTAAATTAACTCATATTATATTAATAATATAATTATATTATATAAAATATTAATATTTTTTTATATAATAGTAAAACTCATGCTGCTTCCAGAGTTTGGCCTGTCACTCACCAGGCATGATGCTGGAGCCAGGCTCGTTCTCAGGCAGGATGAGCTCACCAAGGCCTGAGCGAGGCCCAGAACCAAGAAAGCGGATGTCGTTGGCGATCTTCATCATGCTGACGGCTATGGTGTTTAAAGCTCCACTCAGCTCCACCAGAGCATCATGGGCTGCCAGAGCCTCGAATTTATTTGGAGCGGTCACAAAGGGCAGGCCTGCAAATGATCAGGCAACACCATCCAGTTTCTTATACAGTATTTGTCACACTGCAAAGAAAAAAAATGCATTCCTGCATTTCTCTATATGACAAAATCCAAAAGTGGCTCCGATAGAAATCAGTCCATGTAAAAGGTCATATTATATGTACAAACAGATTGTACGTGATAAATGCTGTGCAGCCACTCTGAGATTTTGTGTCATGCATGTCAGAATAATGTATTTTCTATACGGCAAACCTTTTTGAACAGACATGCTCATACAAGATCATTTGAAATCACCAGAAATCATTTTGTAAGATGTTCACACTTAATACTTGAGGGCATTCGTGCTTATTTGTTGTTTTTCTCCAGGATCTTGTTAGATTTGAGCTAGTGTGTCTATGAAAGTGTGTGCACGTATGTGCGTGAGAGACCTGTGAGAGCTGAGACTCTGTCAGCTACTTTCTCCGCAAAGCCAATGCGAGTGTTCAATCCCGTGCCCACTGCAGTGCCACCTGCTGCCAGTTCATACACACGGGGCATCGCAGCCTTCACTCGTTCTATACTGTATTTCACCTGCTGCACGTATCCTCCAAACTCCTAAACACACACACATTTTTATATTATATTATAT
>JAAIIK010000113.1:1424198-1439718 GCA_014706435.1 Silurus glanis
ACACACACACACACACACACACACACACACACACACACACACACACATGCTTTTATATTTGATGTGAAATCATTGCAACTCGGTTGAAGCCTCTGTGTTACAACGAATGGACAATAATTGTGTGTGTGTGTGTGTGTGTGTGTGTGTGTGTTCAGCATTAAAACCATTAAGAAATGTGTAAATATTTTATGTATAAAATTCTTAATAAATGGTGATCTTATCATTATATTGATATCTTCGTAATTTAATGAATAAATATGTTTAGGAAAAGAAATATAACATGAATTAATTGATCAATTAATACATTTAATTGTTAATTGATCATCGATTTTATTGACTTGTTATAAAAATGTAAATTAAACCATTTTAATTAAATATTTAGAATTATTTGTGAAAGCCATTCGGATTCACTAGTAGTCATTGAGGATCTCTACAAGCTTTCTAGTGCACATGAGCTTAGCTGTGTGCTCTTCAGAAAGAAATCATTGTGAGTAGCATCCTTATAAACGGACTTCCATAAGGACTATATTATTATAAGTGTATATTTGGCAATAAAATTCTAAGGACCAAAGGTAGTGGATATCTGACCATATTGGTATGTGATTTTTTTGAACATCCCATTTCACATTTAGTCCACATTTGCTGTTATAAGAACCACATATGCCTGAAAAATTACCAATACTTTTTTTTTATATAAAGTTTTAAGCGATTTCTTGATTTGTGAATTTGTGATAGTTCAATTCAATTCATTTTTATTTGTATTGCGCTTTTAATAATGAACATTGTCTCAAAGCAGCTTTACGCAGATAATGTGGTGATAAAAAAGGAATAAGACGTTCTTTATAAGTGCAAGTTTGTCACTGACGAGCGAGCCGGTGGAGACTGTGGTGAAGGAAAAACTCCCTGAGATGCATGAGGAAGAAACCTTGAGAGGAACCAGACTCAAGAGGGAACCAGTCCTCATCTGGGTTGCACCAAATGTCCATGTATTGCATATATACGATGTTGAGGGGTACAGTGATGATGATCAGAAGCAAACTGTAGTCCTGAGTCAGTGTAGCAGACTGTTGACATTAACTACAGTCCAAATCCATCCTCAAAGCTCCTGTTCTTACTCAGGAATTTTATGGAACCCCTGGGCGTTGATGAGAAACCGTCCCCAGCTGTACAGAGTGGCCTCCAATTGAAGAGAACACTATCCAGAGTCAAGCCAGGATTAGTATTTTGTCATCACATTCTTTTTATGTTTTGTACTGTGGTTTAGATACAATATAAACATCGCCCTGTTGAGAAAATGTCTGCTTTTATGAAGAAAAAAGATCAACAAAAAACAGGAAATCTGTATTTTGCTATTATTTTAGTAACTCAGTAATAAGTGAACCTTTCATTTTTGATTTTTACTTTAAAACCAGTTATTTCAGATATTACAGTTTACCCCAAAGGTCTTCAGTGAAGTTGAGGTCAGGGCTTTGTGCAGGACACTCGAAATCTTCTCTACCTTAATTTGTGCACTGGGGTATTGTGATGCTGGAACGGCTTGTCATCTTTTAGTTTCCGTAAAGGGAAATGATAATGCTACATCATACAAGGCATACAATATAATGTACATTTTTAAAGAACCACATATAGGTGTGATGGTCAGGTGGGCACATACTTTTGGCCATAAATGTGAAATGTGAAAATGTGACTTGCTGAGCAGTATTTTTAATGTGTATATATATATATATATATATAGTGCAACATAAGCTAGACTTTAAAATTAACAGTATAATTAAAAGTCTGAACTACAAGCCTTGTAAATTAGCTACAGAAAAGAATATAATTTTTATGTTCCTCATGCAACAAATGTTATTTTCTTTTCCAACCAGTAAGTTGCAAAACCGTGTATGATCTTCGAAGTATTTGACATACTAAGATCTCACTGTTTATCCCATGTGTAATCGTAACCTTTAACTTCATAACATAACATAGCCTTAAAATGCATATTAATGTGTTTAGTTTATGATGACTCAGTTACTTAATGGCTTTGCCTAGATGCCGCTAGCTATGAAAACGATAATAGTATATATATATATATAAATATATATATATATATATATAATTTATATTATTATTTTGAAAAGATATATTTCATCCTCTCAGTCAAAATTTTTTGTTCAAGCCAGTTTCAGTAACAGATGCACTTACACTTACTTTTGATTAATTAAGTAAAAAAAACAAAAAAAAGAATTAAATGCAAAATGATGATATCAATTTAGGACTGAAATATGGCACATTTTGTTGGATGCATACTGCTATAATGCAAATTTGAAAAAAGAAAATACAGTTTCTTTTCCATCAGCATCAAATTAATAATGTATATATAAATGTATTAATAGTTTAGAAATGGTTACAAATAATTTGTTGTTTGCATTCAATATATAGTACAGTTTGATTAACAGGTTTGCACATAATGTAACCGAGCAATATGGCAGTATGACAAAAAAGAGCAAGACATCGTCCCAGGATCTTTACAAAATTCTGATGATGTTACTTCTTGTTTGACATGGGGAATATTCCCTTGTATATACTGTATATATACATAAATATATATATATATGTACTTAAGTATTTTTTTTCACGTATCTGTACTTCACTCAAGTATTTCCGTTTGTGGAGACATTTACTTTAACTGCACTGCATTTCAAAGTCAAATATTTTTCATTTTTACTCAACTACATTACGTGAAATAAGTCGTTCTTTTTTAGTTGTGTGTGTGTGTGTGTGTGTGTGTGTGCGTGTGTGCGTATGTGTGTGTGTGTGTGTGTGGGGGGGACTTTTACGCATAGAGCAACAATATTTATTTTATCTCGCATAATATTATAATTTATAGTATGTAGTTAATCATAATGTGTGTAGCAACAAATCAATTACAGTTTTTATAGTCTAGTTGGATTGTAGTTAAACAGCACTTATTGATTTGGTTACCTTTAACTGATGTGATTAAGGTTTTCTGTGATTGTACTGATTAGATCCTGAACTGAGTTCAGTAAGGGTGAATCTCCAGTGCAGACATTAAAGACATATATTAGAAGGATATAGATGTTGTATGTATCTTATAGCTGCAATTAGCCAAGGAGTTGTTTGGTCCTTGGTTCTGAGAGTTTGATCAATTGTGCACAATGACAAGTGAATTTAATTGTGCAATAAATGCATTTAGTGTGATATTTATATATGAAAGGGAGCTCTAAGAAATGTGTTTAAATTTGTGGACTGCTCTGAGAATATGTTTTTCTCATCCAGTGACTGAAGCTGAAGCAATGAAGGGCTTTTCAAAGCTGAAACTAATCAATGAGGAGGCGTTGGGTCATGGTGTGGTTCATCCAGGGCCTCATTCAAGCGAGAACCACTACTGCTGCTAGGTGTATCTTCTTATCACAAACATACAGTTCAGCATCAGTTCAACAGCAAGCAGAACATTTCGAGAGGGATTAATAATAGAAGAAACTCTTGTCTCGAACTCGACGCAACATCTGTGGCCTTATTTGTGCGATTTTTTGAGGAAAAAAAGAAACTTTTGGGCTCATGATAATGAATTATTAATCAGTGTTTTATAATTTATATTAATATAATTATATTAAACGACTTATGTGTTAAACTGATTTGATTGAGTAATAGTCTTGTGATAAAAAATGATAATAGCTCAATATAGCCATAATAAATCATAGAACTTGATACTTATGTGCTGTACATTTGAAGGCAAATACTTTTGTACTTGAGTAATATGAAATAATGAATAATGAAATATAAAATGAAATATTTCAAACCAATAAATGCAGGTTCATTTTCTTCATGGCTAATTTCTTTTATTCAAGCACGTGTTCAGAGAACACTCAGATGCATTTGATCCAAACTGGATCCAGTCCAGTCCAGTCCAGCTCGAGTGCACACTAAAGCAAACTCATTGAGATATTTCAATGATTCGACTTTCCACGCAAGTTTTCTATAGTGTAATCTGTAATGAAAATGATGGTATGGAGAAATGAGTCAAGTCAAGTCAAGAAGATTTTATTCTCAAGCAGTACACAGTAAAATGAAACAACATTTTTCCAGGACCATATAAACAACATAGAGCTACAAAACAGAACACAGAGCTAAGGACTAAAAGTGAGTTGTCCAATCACATAAAGCACATCGTGTGCAACCTAGTGCAAACAGTGCAAGACAAAAGACAGTTCAACAGACAACACAAAACAGAACAGTGCAGGACAGATACACAATATGCACAAAATAGTGCCTACCAGGATACATTCTGTGTAATATGTTATACAGTACAATGTGCAAAAAACAAAGTGGGTACATATACACTTCTGTATAGCAGCAGTTTGTGGCAGTTTGAAATGTGTGCAAAACAGCAAAAGCAGCAATTGAGTAAGTGTGCAAACACAGCATGAAAAAAACAGTTATAATATGGGTGGTGCATGGATGTATATGAATGCAAAATCTAAGAGTATTTTAGACAACTGTAGTGTGAAATACTACAGTTCAGGGGTCTCTAAAACCACAGTTTTCATTGTGAAAAGACAGAAATATAGTGAGTGAGTGAGTGAGTGAGTGAGCACTGTACATAAATTTGTATAGTTGCTCTTAAGGGGAAAATGCAATAAATATATCAGTCATATCTATAGAGATTTCCCCTGAACGTTCTCGTGACACAGTAGCAACTCTATTGGTTGGGGACCTTTGGTATAGTAAACTGGGCAGCGGTAAAATGCTGTCCAGGTGCTCTAGTGGACTATTAATGTTCATTTATATGATATACATGCAAAACACTTCACACTAAATCAATGACTTAAATGTCTTTGATATTTTCTTTAGGTTCCGAATGATAAATTTCACACAAATGACATCCGAATTGTTAATTTAACCCAATAGTGTTGCACAAGCCTTAGTGCCGGTCCCATCCGGGCTTGGGACCGGCACTAAGGCTTGTGCAACACTATTGGGTTACACCTAAAAACATGCGGATGATCCGCTGTGGCGACCCCTAATGGGAGAAGCCGAAAGAAAGAAGAAGTGTTCAATAAAGAATCCTAATGAGCCGCTAGAAATCGAGTTCCAATGTACACTATTCTGCAAACAATTCCAATCTATTACATTTCCAGACTCATCACCCGCATCAACCACAGGCTTTAATCCAGATCTCACTCTGAGCTCCAGACCCAGCTCAATGAAGATCATGCCCAGTACAGTCTCGCTCTTGTCTTTGACTGCCGGATTGGCAGATTCAACTTCAAATGGGTTATCATTTAGCAGAAGGTAAACAGATGTTAATGATTGCAAGAGGCTAGAGGGTACTATGTGATAAACGGTTGTGCATCGTTCCCCTCTAGACGCTCACCCACCCGGTTCAACAGCCCCTGAGCACTGTCAGAGCGCAGCCAAAACCAACAGACAATGCATCGATTTCACTCGCGAATTGAGTAATGCTTCACAAATCCTGTACCTGAAAAACCAACAGTGAAAACAGGACAGTGAAAATGGTCAATGGTGTAAAAGAGAAACATTCTTTGACGGGATCTGGGTTCCAAAGGTCTGAAAACTTGATAGGATCTTTATGTGTGTGTGTGTGTGGACAACATCTTTTATCTAATATCCTCTGCACACTGTGTGCAAAGTGCCTTATCCTCGGCTAATATGGCTCAGCAGTCAGATCAAGCCATTTGGGTGAAAGCTATTTATGATGTCCACGCTCTTTTTTCCTTGCATTGCCACCCTGTTTGGACAAGTAATCATTTTATGGCTCGGAGTGAATTGGAGATTCAAGCAGAAAACGCTGAGCTCATTTAGAGTAGCGGGTGAATGCTTTAAAAAAAGCTCTATCTCCACGTGAATGAGGCCTAATTGAAAAGCAAATAGCACAGTCGACTGGGCAATCGCTCGCTGAGTGATATTTTCCTAGGCTGCCGGAGGAATCCTGGCTCGAGGAGCCTTTCGCGGTGTTCAACATGTCACTGGACGGGGATGAATTGATGCTTTAGATATTAAATCCCCAAAAGGCCTTGCCGGTAAAACGTAGGGGATAAGTGGTCTCTCAGACGACAACTGGCCAAATATTGACCCGATCATCAGCGAAACAGCAAGTTCTAAAGACCTGCCAACTTGAGACGAGGCCAGTCTAATTGTTTAATTGACAGAAAGTTTGTGCTCCATCAGATCATTTAACAGTGTTTCCTCCAACTACCCCCCCCCCCATCCACCCCACTTCTGTGTTAGTCCTCCTTTTCTATCGTATGAGTGTGTGCTTGATTGCGTGTCCTTTCCTCTCTTCCCTTTCTCTCTCTCCCTCTAAAACTCCAATCACTCTTTCCTCATGATGGCTGAGAGCGGCTTTGTCGCTCTAATGGATTGTTTGTTCCTTTTCTGCAGGCAGTGATTAAAGCTGGGGAATAAAGCTGCTCAATAGTTTAACATGCTTATGTGAATGGGCTGTGATAGTGAGCCAACTGATTGTATCTGGCGCTCGAGGCCAGCAGATAGGCCATGATTGTTCTATCTCTTAACTAGAGGATGTTAGTGATACACGCAAACAATGCTTCCATTAAAGATTATGAAGGAGTGATTGAGTCTCTTTTTAAATCCATTAGGCATATATCTTGGACTAAAGGCACAGCGGTGTAGGCTAATTGGATGCAAAACTGTTTTGTTAAGCGGCGATGCGTTTAGATATTACATGAAAAAAATCAGCTGAGGAGAAATATGGATTCAGTGGTGCCTGGCATTTAAACTTTGGACACAATATGTTAAATGTTGAAATAAATATTTCCTTAAAGAGATTTGAAAAAAAATCGTTGTAAATAGTGAATCTTTGGATTCACGTACAACATTTTCTCTCTCAATCAAAATGTTTTTAAAAGACTTAAAATTCAATTGTTGTCCCAAACGAGCTGTTTTCACTTATAACTTGAATAAAAAACTTTCTTTCGGCTTCTCCCGTTAGGGGTCGCCACAGCGGATCACCCGCATGTTTGATTTGGCACATGTTTTTACGCTGGATGCCCATTCTAACGCAACCCTCCCCATTTATCCGGGCTTGGGATCGGCACTAAGAGTGGCTGGGGTTGACCGGGGATCAAACCCGGGCCGCAGCGGTGAGAGCGCCGCATCCTAACCACTAGACCACCAGGGAACCTTCACTTAAAACTTGAATAAAAAAAGTGAAAAAATTCTCAGCTTTAAAAAGAAAATTTAATAGAAAGTCTTTCAGGGTGGATTTCCCTATTATGCTGGTTTAAAAAAAACATGGCAAGTATGTGAAAAGCTTCTCCAGGTATACTGTTAATAGATTAAATAAATAAAAATGTTCTAATTCTCATTAACTTTGCTTAAACAAGTTGGTCATTTGATACTGATGGTGATCTAGTTGGGTTGCTATCTGGTGAGTACCATTTTTATCTTCAGTGACACATTCAGTAAATGATTCTGCTCTGCTGATGTTGTGGAGCAGTCCTGAATGAACCTAAGCTCCTCAGAATCAAAATGTTTCATCATTAGGATTCTAAAGCACGTTGTTTGACATATGATGCACTTTGTACTATGAGCCTTTTGAAATATTATTAATGTGTACATAGGCTACTTTTGTTCTTTTTCAAGAATGACAAAAAAAGTGCAGAAATACAGTATATCAGAATTATTCCTATAGATGAAAATCCTTTAATCTTATAGTTAACCATATATTTGACATATATAGTAAATATTGTACATATTTGTGTGCTTTTTACTATCATTACCAGCTCACATAGCCTGAGGTCATATCAGTGTAACACCAGCTGTATGTGCAAAGCGACTGTGAAAGTATTGTAAATCAGTGTAACAGCAACGTTAGGATGTGATATTGCTTTTATAAAAACAGTTGAATAACCAAGAAATGAAAATTGAGCTACTGACATTTTAGACACAATATGTCTGAATATTTTATTTTAATATATTTACCGAACAAACCACACCTTGACATGGTACCACACAGACTGACATACAGCCTGAAGTAAGTGTAGAATAATAATAGTAATAATAAATAAACATTATATAATTTATCATTTATTTTATAGTGCCTTTATTTTATAGTGCCTTAAAAAAGTGTCATCTTAAGGTGCTTTACATGAGAAAATACAATCATAGGAGGTGAATTCTATACCATCAGAAGATCATCAATGAGTATGAAGGTTTCGGGGTTCACAGTGTAACAAGCTCTAACAAATACTGACGAGTCTGTCTACACAAAACTTTAAAATAACCTGAAACCTGACAGGAAGCCAGTGGGAGGATTCTGAAACAGGAGTAATCCTACCATTGACTTCCTGTCAGGTTTCGGTTTTAGTAGCAGTTTTATTGTAACAAACGATTCCTAGACTGGAACTAGCTGTAGACTAGTAGACTGTAAGTAACTGTTGTATAGAATCTATTTCAATGCAACATCCTAAAAATATACAGCAGAGATACAGTATATAATACACCGTTCAAAAGCAAAATAAGCTGAACTCAGTTTTTTCACCACTGGTTTTGGTGATCGGCAGTTGTCTCTTTAAATAAGCTTTTCCGCATGGCTAGTTTACCAGTGGTCAGGGACACAAGGACAGCTAAGTGCTGTAAATTTATAGTGTAAACGCTAGAAAAAGCTAATGGGGCCAGTCTATAAAACCATCCATCACTAGATAGCGACTGTTCTTTAAGCCATTGCTTGAGTTCAGTTCTTTTGCCCTTGTGTATTTTGACTTTGTGTGTACTTACGTTTTTATTGACAGAGCTTTTGCCATAGTGATGAGTTTAATCATCAGGACTGACCTGTCCATTGAACACTGTAGACCTTTCTTTTTATTTTTATAGCTTTGTCACTCTAACACTTATATACTGTATGTGGTCATTTGAGGGCAATATTCAGTGTAGTGAGTTGGCACCTTATTTACAGTGTGACCATGTTGTTAATAGCTGGGTAATCTACTTATCATTATACATTAGACCATATTACACTAATATCATCTAAGAAGCTTATTATATATGTTATAAATGCAATTTTATTATTTCCATCAATCTGTAGGTTTGGTATTTGTAAATACAGATGCAATGAGCAGTCTTCAACAAGCCCAAAGTGGTTGCTAAACACAGTATTTGTTCTGTTGACTTCCGTTAACTTTGTGTAAATATGTACAATAACCCCAAGCCTGCAGTGCACCGCATTGCAAATGTACCAATATAGTAACTAATAAACCCAGTATGCAGTGTTCAGCTTACATTTTCTTTTCATTTTAATAAATTAAACAACAAAAAAAGAAATAAACAATAAAAAATAAAAAATGTAATAAATAATTGCAGTCAAGCCTGAAGCAAACACGTCATAAAAAGTATGCAAAAGTAAAAAAAGCTGAGTTACAGCACAGTGGTCAAGGTCATACAGAGGTTTCCCAAGACTGGTTCCACTCGGAACAGACCTCGCAAGGTTTGATAAAAGAAGTTGAGTCCTCGTGCTGTGCGTCAGGTGAGAAGCTGCTTCAAAAAATAAATGCATGAGTGCTGCAGCATTGCTTTAGTGGTCGCAGAAGCTAAAGGTCCACTTGTCAATGCTCAGACCATACGCCACACACTGCAACAAGTAGGTTTGCATGGCCATCATCCCAGAAGGAAGTTTCTTCTGAAGCTGGCTCACAAAAAAGACTGCAAACAGTTTGCTTAAGACAACCTGTCCAAGAGCATGAACTACTGCAACCATGTGTCCTGTGGTCTGATGAGACTAAGATAAACTTGTTTTTCTCAGATGGTGTCAAGTGTGGTGACGCCCTGGTGAGGAGCCATTATGGTCTGGGGCTGCATGAATGCTGATGATACTGGAGAGCTGTGGGAAACATGGTTTCCAACATGCATTGTGACATTCTGAAGCAGAACATGATTCAGAAACTGGGACGAACTGCAGTATTCCAACATGAAAACAACTGCTGGAAGCTGAAGATGAAAGTGATGGAGTAGCTAAGTATGTATCCAGACTGGAAACCCTATTGAGCACCTGTGGGGCTTCGTAAAGTGGAAGGTGGAGAAGCACCATGTGTCTAACATCCAGCAGCTCTGTGATCATTATGGAGCGTGATTATGGAGGAGTGGAAGAGGATCCCAGCAACAACCTGTGCAGCTCTGGTAAACTCCGTGCCCAGGAGGATTAATGCTGGATAACAATGATGCTCACACACAATATTGACACTTAGGACACAGTTTTGACATGTTCACTTAGGGTGTACTCACTTTTGTTGCCAGTTATTTAGACAATAATGGCTGTATGTTGAGTATTTTTTTCAGAGGACAGTGTACTGCTACACAAGCTGCACATTGACCACTCTAAAATATATCCAAGATTAATTTCTATAGTATTGTCCCTCGAGAACATAATAAAGTGGGTGCTAAAATTTGAGGCATGTACTCACTTTTCTGAGATTATATATATATATATACACACACACACACACACACACACAGACATATACATTATTTATTTATTTATTTATTTATTTATTTATTTATTTATTTATTTATTTATTTTCTAGCCATATGTAGTTCTTCCCCAGACAGTTTCCACAATGTTGGAGGCACACAATTTTATAGGCTGTCTGGTCTTGCTCTGCCACCCAATTCAACAAGAGTCAACTTCAAAAACTAGTTGGGTCAGCAAAACGCATCATCGGGACTGATCTGTCTCTATTCCCGGACCTGTACATGTCCTGTTTTAGGAACCAAGCTGGGATAATTGTGAAGGACCCCTCACACCCTGTATACAGTCTGTTTAGAATCCTTCACTCTGGCATGTGATACTGACTGATCAAAACAAGGACTATCAGACTCTAAGACAGCTTTTTTTTTCATCGATGGGGACATGTTACTTTGTGCAATAGTGCAATAGTTTTTTCCCCTCTCCTTTGTAACTAACTGAACAATCGCTGCACTATTGTGTTACTTTCTGGCATGAGCCAATATGTGATGTCTTTAATGCTTGTTTTTTTATTTGCGTTAGTTGTAAATATGTTGTATTAGTTCATGTCTGGTTTCAGTACTGTGCTGCTCTGCAGTGCCTACTGTATATGTTAATTGTGGATTGTTGGTTTACTTTAAACTTAAAACATGATAATGCATCTCTCTGCACAAAGCCAGGTTCATGAAGATATGCTGTACATGAGTTTGAGTGGAAGATCTCGAGTGGCTTGCTGTTTTATTACCATTTTTAATTATTTTATAGCTCAGTTATCTCTAAAATATATTTTATTTACAGTGCTGTAACATGAATGTGTTCAACAATAAATAAGATAAATAAAACTTGACAGAAAAAAACAAAATAGATGCCAAAACTTGATAGTAAATAGAATTAAAGAAAAAACAAATTTTTTCATATAAATATAGTCATTTGAGACTACATTACCATACATATCCACAATTCACAAGGTTCGTATGGTATATTAGCTTTATTTCTAAATATGTAGCCAATCAGAACAATTTTGTTTTTTATTTTATGTTGCTAGTATGATATTATTTAATTTAGTATTGTTAGTATTCTGAGCCTTTCAGAAATGAATGCAGACGCTTGTGTGCTGAGGTTCACAAATGCTTGTCTGCTTATCATTCAGACCATAATCTCCAGTTTCCACACACCTCTTTATTAAGAAGAAATCCATCCTCAAAGTTTTGTTTGTTAAATTAATTACCATGTGATGTTAAACAACATGCATAACTTTTCTTTATTTCGATTTTTAGCTTCTTATTTAATTGCTTATTTCAATGACAAGCTCATCCATTTTCATTTTGGTTAAGGATGAACTACATTACCCACAATTCCGTTTGACTGCCTGTGGATGGCGAGAGGTTCCAGGCTATATGTACTTCAAAGCTGTCTAGCTTTCTCACTCTGAACCAAACTGTATCCAAAACTTCCACTTTCATGCTAATTAAACAATCATGATAATACCACCATCGTTATCATTTTGCTTGTCTTCTTGTCGATCACTGACAAGTCTGTCTGAGTCTCTGTAGTAAATAGCTGTATTTCATTTCTTTCTTTGATACTTCTACAGTGGATTTTTCTTTAATATGATGAAAACATGGTGAGAAGGAAACAACGCTGTTGCTTTCAAGGCTAACAGCAAAATCTGAGCTTAGCTCCTTATGTCATGTCTAAGATCACCTAACCTAACCTCCAATTAAATGCCATTTTAATCACTTTGGCAGTAACAATATCTCACATGACATCCCACATTACGACCCCCTTAACCATCACAAATCACAAATATTTCAATATAAGCATGTTTTTTTTTTTAAGGTTTTATTCATGCCAGTGCAGTTTGTCACAGCGGCATGGCTGAGCACCGCTTGGAGCGACAGTATCAATGCAAACAGCATGAACTCATCAATTTCCCAAACTGAGATAATGGTGTCCGTTTATCCAAGGTCAACAGTCCCTGCAAACACACACACACACACACACACACACACACACACACACACACACAGCAGCGCACATAGTGTGGTGTCCGCATTCCTTAGTCACTAGATAACCACCACCTCCCCTGCCTTGTCCTGGCAAGCATTTTTCGATCTATAATGACTAAGATTACACCTGTACCTGAAACAAATAGTGAGCTGTCAATGTATTCCCACCTCACACCCAATGTTCTTGGGATTGGCATCGGACCCAAGAAAACTATGACTACGAAATGCACAATGCTTGCTATTAGTGGTGGACATTAATGAAGTAAATGTAATTCGCTACTGTACTTAAGTAGCTTTTTTTTTACGTATCTGTACTTTTCCTGAACTATTTCCATTTTTTTTCGAGACTTTCACTTGAACTTCACTACATTTCAAAGTCAAATATTATACAAACACAATTTGCCAAATCAGTCGTTCCTTTTTATTTACGAGCGGATTAAAAACTGACTGGTCAAGCAACTCAGCAAGCCACCGAACGGGGTTTTGAACGTGTTTAAATTGCCGCTTAGTGCTATTTACTTATCACCGGCATACAGTTTAGCGTCAGTTCGACACCAACCTTTTGAGAAACTCCTGACTCTAATTTGCCACGACACACGTGACACAAAAGTAGTTTAAAAGAAGGTTTTGGGCTCATGATAATTTGTTATGATTATGATGTCCAGAAAATACAGTTAGTGAGTTGCATACATATTAGTTTGCATATCGTCTCACCTATAATTCTTACTGATTATCTAAAGATGTAGTCGTACCCTAGAAGTAATGTACTGTATATAGATGTATAAGATTAGTCAAGCCTCTTTTCTCTCTAATAGTTAAAACGAGCTTATCGCTGTACAGCTCTGTTAAAAGAGTTCGACTAATGGCGCCGAAGAGAGAAACGAAATTAGACAAGTGATACTATCTATTTACACCTTTAGGAAGAATGTGAAAAGTTAGAGGAAACCGAGCAGGTTATGACACATCTATTTGTCCATACAAAGAGATACGCGGGTGTTTTTAATTCTCGATTAGAGCGAAGAAGTGACAGAAATTGAGACATCGAGAGTGAGAGAGCGAGAGAAGTAGAACAAAGGCTAAAGGAGATGATGAGAGACGTCGAAATAGAGTGACCGAGAGGGAACAAAAACTGTAGTCTGATTAAAAAAAGGAAGCCAGTCTGAGACAAGTGGCCTTGTACAGACCATAAATGCCCATACTTAATAGCTTATTCGTTTATCAATCTCCTTACACAAAGGACGTATTGTAAGGAGGGACGGGATGGGCTGAAAGTGAGCAGCGATGGAATTTGTTTAGCTGGATCAAAGCGATCATTAGCATGGCTTATCTTCAGCATGCGGTGTGCATACAGTAGTCTAACATTAGCCATAAATCCCCATGCTTATTGCTGGAGTAATGGATAGCACACACCCAGCTTATCGGCTGGCACGAACAGCAGGTCTAGGCCAGTGATCGGGAGCATTATTGATCGCCAGTAGTTTTATGAGAGGTCTCGCGATTGTTGTGACTCACTCAGTAAACAGCACGGCTCATAAAACTGACTGAGCAGCGAGCAGGGAATCAGATCGGGTCACTGAAGCACACGGGTTGTTTACCTTTTTTTTTTTTTTTTTTTTTTTGCAGTGTTTGCGTGTGTAAGACAGAAAGTTTGAAGAATCAATAACAGAATGCTATCGCTTGGTCATGGTGGACAGACTGTTATAGCTTGAGAATAAAGGACGTCTAAAAACCTTCGACTTATAATTCATAATAAGTGTTAAACAGCAAGTCCACGATATAAATATTGAAGATATAGATATACGTAGTTATAGTTGTAGATTATATCTTGCATAACTACACATTTCATACAGTATATTACAATAAGATTGGAAAGTCATTGATTGTACTGCATTTAAACTTAATACACAACATAATATGTGCATTTTATTTTTAATTTACTATATTTTATTTTACTTTAACATTTACTTTAATTGTACTGTGAGCAACTGCAACTCAACAATTTCCCTGCGGGATCAATAAAGTATTCTGATTCTGATTCAATCATTAAGACTCTATTTACACCAATATTCCAGCACAGACTTTACGAATAAATAGCTTTTTATGTAACATTAATTGAAACCTCAGTCAATGTACTCAATGTAGCTCAAATTACCTTGATGAAAGTCAATTTCTTTTATTTGTTCAATGCTTACGTTTACAGTGTTGGCTTTTCTTTGACTCACTAATTAATCAATTATTTATCAATATATCAATTTGTAAAACTTTGAACTGGTCTGAATACTTTACCCACACTGACAAAAGATTTTGTTTTTTAAAACCTTGATTAACTTCATACATCTGTAAGGTACTGTTCCTGTTCACCATGTTTTAGATTAGATTAGATTAGATTCGACTTTTCAGATTCACTTTTGTACGTCGCTCTGGATAAGTGCGTCTGCTAAATGCCGCAAATGTAAATGCAAATGTAAACTTTATTGTCATCGTACAGAGTACAAGTACAGAGCCAATGAAATTTACTTAGCATCTAACCAGAAGTGCAAAATGTATATAAATGAATATCTAATATAATCTAAAATACATTGATACATATTTATATACAGACCACCTTACGAACAATTTACGAACGACCGTTCCTATCACAAATTTGTTCGTAAATTGTTACTGTGTTCGTTATTGACTACGCATATCTCCTAATGATGTAAGAGCTATAAATACTATCAAGTAAACAATAAAATATACTAAAACAAATTCAAATAATCTAAATACTGTATACATTATTTTATATTAAGTAATAAAAAAAAAAAATAAATGCTCCAAAAATTAATGCTAAAAAATAAATGCATTCCCCCTGGTCCAGTGCGCATCATGTAGACTTGTTACAGTTGACGGCTAGCTCGTGGCGGCTCTTCTCTATAAAAAAATTTTTTTGGCATGCTAGTTCGTATCCGCGAAAGTTCGTAAAGTGGGGAGCTCAAATTGATAAAGATATATATATATATATATATATATATATATATATATATAT
>JAAIIK010000113.1:1439818-1450829 GCA_014706435.1 Silurus glanis
TATATATATATATATATATATACATACTGTATATATACACACAGAAAATATAGTACAAGGTGCAAGTGTGAAGCTTAACACAGAATGGCATTATTGGAGATGAGGTATGTGTGTATATAAAATGACCAGTGACATTTTACTGATGCCCACAAAACTTCATAAAAGGCAAAAACCCACAATGAGCGTTAAAGGATGAAATGACAATGAAATGGTAGAACAAAGTATGACTGAGCATTATTATTATTATGATGATGATGATGATGATGATGATGATTTTTATTATTATTGAGAGTGATTCATAATTAGAGTAAACTGAGGCATGGTTTTGCCCATCCAGTTGCCAGTTATGAGGATTCTTTTCAGTAAATGCTTTTATTAAGTGCTTTTGGTAAGGTCACGCTGCCACCAAGGGCTCATATCCTGTTTTTCAGCATTGTACACTGTCAACTCAGTCTCTCTCTCTCTCTCTCTCTCTCTCTCTCTCTCTCTCTCTCTCTCTCTCTCTCTCGCTCTGTCTCTCTCTCTCTCTCCTGCTATCTCTGTCTAAAGCAGTTTCCCTGCCTTCTTGAGCTAAGACAGGATGTAGCATTGGAGAAGTGATGAAAGGATGAAAGAGTGAGTGAGAGAGAGAGAGAGAGAGAGAGAGAGAGAGAGAGAAGGCGGGAAGAGGGGGAGAGAGAGAAAAAAGAGATAGAAAGAGATAGAGAGAGAGAGAAAGAGAGAAAGGGAGAGTTTGGACTTCAAGGCCCTCAGAAGGCTGCTAGCGAGCGGCCGATTTCCTCTCAACACAGACAATCCTCATGACTCAGGAAGTTATTCTTGCATGTATGTTTCCACAAATAATGTTATTGGGAGAGCTCAGGGCTCGGAACAATGGTGGATAATTTGTTTGGCTTCCCCTTTGGCCAACGGCAGGCTGTGAAAACAAAGATGAAAATGCAAGGAAACTCCCTTAAATGAGTGCTGCGGAATGCTTGTCTGGGGATTTTGACTCTGTGGAGCCGTCGAAGCGCAGGGTTGGAAGGTTTAAATGCTTCCCATTACTTTCCGATGCTCGTTTCATTCCAATGGTTGCTTCAGTGAGAGGCTTTAAAAGTGCAGGATCCTTTTATAATTTGAAGGCCAATCCAAAACTAAAGAAATCACTTATGGCAGCCATTTGTAGTGTCACTCCAAACTGAAGTGGGGAAAGGCATTCACTAAGCATAATCCTTTCATAATTGAAGGGTTCAATTCTTTTTAAGTTCAATTAAAATACATGTAGTTATTATTAATATTAATATGTAGGTAGATTTAATAAAAGATGAACAAACATTTTAATGAAGATTAAAGCAGCCCCTGAATGAAACTGGTAGCAGAATAGGACCTTTTTTGTTAGTCCATTTGTAGCTTTGTACAACTGTCTTATTTTTTTTTTTTTTATAAACATTTAATGATATTTAAGGTACCTTTTATTTGGACGTCCCTTTTGTCATGTAAACAGGACCTTTTAGAATGCCTCACTGTAATAGGTGGAGCTTTAGGACAGAGTAGGGTACAGTCATCATCACTTCACATTGTGTCTATGTATATCTAAGGAAGGATGCTGCTGATAAAAAAAGAAAAAGAAAAAGAAATTTTTGTCCCACCAGCTAACAACTGGCAAAACACAGACCTAGTGGTGTAAAGTATTTGAGTAAATGTACTTTGGGACTGTACTTAAGTTATTTTTTTGGCTTTTTTTGTTTTACTGAATATCAAAGATTTAAGCACCGTTTACTCTAAACTGATGCAATTTTTTTTTTTTTTTTACTTTTTACTCCAATATATTTTAATTCATAATGACCACTATCAATTACATTTTTCAACCAGCTCTTGTCGAAGCTGAATAAAAATATTGCCCCTCTCTGAGAGTGCATTAAATCACAGTCAGCTCTGAATATTTGGTTTTACTTTGTCAACAATTATTTACTTTAATTTTGATTGTCCATTGAATACTAATGGTTCTTCTACTTTGTGATATGATACTGTAATTCTATTTGCTATTTGTAGATACCTTTTTGAAATATTGCTTCACTGCATTGTCTTTTTTTTACCAAATTGTTTGATCTTGGTTTCATTCAGGCATGTTGAAGAGGCTGTTGTGTTAATAATGGTTAATGCAGTGTTGAGGTGATTTTTTATTATTATTTTAGGAAACAAAATCTCACAAATTAACTGTTTTTGGCTTTTCACTAACATGTGTCTTGGTAGTGAGGACTAGTGCATCTTTAAGTCTATGTTATATATTACTCAATTACTGTTCAAATCAGATACTCCACCACTTTTCCTCAAATCGTATTGGAATTGATGACTTTTAAATTGTAATGGGGTAAGTTTTGCAGTAAGGCATCTATAATTTTACTAGAGTATGAATTTCAGGTTTACACCTCTGCACAAACCCAGATGACCAAACTGGTAGACAGATATACTGGTAGATATACAATGGTTCCACAAATCTACTACTAATGCTTTATGGTAAACATATTGGTTTTGAGAAAATAGTAACATAATTAGATTGGTTTATTGATTAATTTAGTATAGAAATAAGAACGCTGGACATTGTACCAATTTACAAAAGATAGGACAGTTTCGGTTGACCTGTGATTTGTCATCAAGCTTTGTTAGTCAGATTGAGTTCCACTTTCAGGAATAAATAGGGAGCATGACCTCATGTCTTAGCACAAGCCTCCCACTTATTTTTGCTTTTAATTCAGCAGTTTGACGATGAACATATTTTATTATACTTTAAAATACTATGCCATTTTAATTAAAGTATTAACAATTGATATTAAGATGTACTCCTCATTATGAACTGTACTGCTCAATACAATACAATACAATACAATAAAATAATGTACTCCTTAATACACACACCCACACATAAATAAACAAATTAATTGAAACTGTTCATGCAAATTGATGCTAACTAACCAATGTATCCATGTAGAATATTTATTATATGTACAGTTCATTTGCATTATCGCATATCTCCTGTATTGGTCGGTGCTGCAGTGTCACTGTGTGCTTATTGTCTCATGTCTTGTGTTATTTGAGCTAAATGTTTGCAAGTGCGCACTTTGTGCACTACCAATTAGAGATATAGCCATGGCCAGGTTTTTACAATGTGCAATTCTCTGTATTTTCCTTGGAATGGCGAGGAATAAAACGAGCATGAGTCAAAACCAGGAAGTACAACCAGACATAAAACAAGGAACTGAGGATGCTAAGCTCGACGAGACTTTGCAATGAGACACTTGTGGGTATAAATAAACTAATCGAGAGCTTTATCACAGGACACCTGGACACACTTGGGAAGTATAACAATAAAAGTATAGAAGCAGAGACAAAACCGGTAAATGTGAAATGTGAACTTAGTGCAAGCACAAAACAAAAAGAGACAAAA
Organism: Silurus glanis; assembly: GCA_014706435.1. Taxonomy (NCBI): domain Eukaryota; kingdom Metazoa; phylum Chordata; class Actinopteri; order Siluriformes; family Siluridae; genus Silurus; species Silurus glanis. Next base: position 1,443,243 of record JAAIIK010000113.1, read on the forward strand.
ATCGAGAATCACCTGAAAATGCTCTGAGTGGGAACACTAAAAGGGGGAATTTGTGACAAAGTGACATAACCAAATGACCTCATAAATATATTCTTACTGCAACCATTTATGTATGTATGTATTCTTAGTGTAAGCGGGGGCCAGTGCTAGACTAAAGGGAACCCTAGCCAGCCTGCTCTACCATTTATCCTGCTAGCAAATGTCTGTTCCCTGGACAATAAAGTGGACTACATCGGACTACAGCAAGCTACTCAGCATAAGTACAGATGCTGCTGCGTCTTTGTTTTTACTGAGACGTGGCTGAGCGACAGAGTTCCCGACGCCAGCATTCAGCTGGGCGGGCTAGCTACGTTTCCCCTCCTGGAACCAGAGCTGCGCTCAACAACACTTTGTGAATGAATACTTCTACATTTTCCACGCTCTGAATTACTCATGTGTAATCAGTCTAATGGAAAGCGCGGTGTCACTGGTGGATGACGTCACAACCAGGAAGCTATAAAACACACATTGAGTGAAACCCGCACTAGCTTCTGTTTGTTCAGGAAGCGCTTTGTGGGTGTATGTCCTTGAGAAAATAAAAAAAAAAAAATTATAATTTAAGCGACAAAGAAAATTAAACACTCATTTTGGCTGTGTTCCTCCTTGCCCTCGCTATATTACAGGTGGTATACGCACAGCCTTTGTGTCATCGAGTGGCCAGCTGATAAGCAGAAACCTCACAAGTTCAGTAAGCAAGAGCGCTTCCTGCAACCTGCATCACTGCCTCCACGCCGGGGTCTGCCTTTTTTCTGACCTGCACACTGAGCTCTGTGAACACCGTGCTGCAGGCCTCTCAGGCAGACTTGCTGCGGGAGCTCGGTGTGGGAGATACCTCGGGTGGTCAAGAGATCCGTGAAAAAAAAAGCTTCGCTGGGCTTTTGACCTAGCTTTCAGGGCCACTAAAGAGACCACTAAGGTGATTGGCTGGTCCATGGCCGCCCTGGAGTCCACTGAGAGGCACCTGTTGGACCATTCCGACAGAGATAGGGCTGTTCTCCTGGATGTCCCCCTCCTGTGCCTGCTGGCTTCTTCAGTGAATGCTGCTGATGCGGTCGTCGATAGATTCTAGGATGCCAAAAAGCAGTCAGAGGTGTTCCAGCGCTACCTCAGACAGGGGGCACAGTATTTCACCCCCGCCCAGAGCTGTGGAGGCTGTGGCTGTGGCCTCTAATGGGGCACAGCTCCTAGCCACCGGTCTCTCCATGCAAGGTGGGAGAGACGATCCTTCAATCCAGAGCACAGGACATGGTGCAATCAACACCACTTAGATCCAGTTAAGTGCCCAGTCGGCCCAGTTTTGGCTGGCTCATTCCACCCTTAAAGTTTACGTGTCTGCCATTGCAGTCTCTTATGCCCCCCTCGTGAGGGAGTCGCTGGCTAAGAATCATTTGGTGACACATTTTCTCCATGGTACCCAGAGGCTGAGGCCTCCAGTACGATCTAGAGTGCCTCCGTGGGACTTGGCTATTGACTTGGAGGCCTCCTTTTGAGCCATTGACAGAGGTGCCTTTGAGGTTTCTCACAGTCAAGACTGGGTTCCTCTTGGCCATCTCCTCTCTCAAGTGAGTAGAAGATCTTCAGGCCCTCTCTGTGGCCCCTTTTTTCCTGGAAATTACTCTAGTGCTTTCCTCTACCCCCAAGGTACCCTCGGTTGTCCCACGACCTGTTATGCTCCAGACATTCTTTCAGCCTCCGTTTCAGGCCTCAGACCAGGAAACGCTTAACCAACTGTGTCCAGTCTAAGCACTGGACATTTACATCCACAGAACAGAACTGTGGAGGAAGTCGGAGCAGCTGTTTTTTTTTTGCTATGGCCCTTCAAGGGGAGGTCTGCCTGCGAACAAGCAGACACTCAGCAGATGGATTGTGGATGGTCTTCCTGCTCCTTTCGGGGTCGGAGCCCACTCACCTCAAGTGTGGCAGCCTCTAAGGCTTTGTCCTGTGGAGTTTGCCTGTAAGACATCTGCAACGCTGCGATCTTGTCCACCCCACTGTCCTTTGTCAGGTTTTATAGCCTTGACTTTAGTGCCACTCCTGGCTACTTTGTCCTTCGACCTAGCTGTGCCCATCCACACTAGGCAGTGATTGGTCAGTTCTGTGTGATTAGATTCACTGTCAGGATCTTCCAGTTTAGCGGCACCTTAGACATTTACTTTCTGACAGATTATCTCACCGGCTTCCTAGTCCCTGAGAATACTCTTGCCACCCTGCCTGTTCTCATTTCTGTTCCTGATCCTGTTCCAGACCCTGTTCTGCTCTACCTTCCTTGTTCTGATTTGGACTCTGGACTGTTTTGAGTTTTTGATCTGCCTATGTTGCTCTGTTTGTCGGCTCTTGGCTATTTCGACTGTTTTTGGATTTGGTTTTGTTTCTGCCTCCATTGCCCTGTTTGCCTGTGGTAAGACCCTGGACTGTTTTTTGGACTGTGTATTTGTCTTGCCCCATTGCTCTGTTTGCCTGCTCTCTGATCATCACAATCATTTCTCAGCACCTGATTGGGAAGCTGAACCTACTCAGCATAAACACCTCTCTCTGCAACTGGATCTTGGATTTCCTGACTGGGAGACCTCGGTCAGTCTGGATCGGGAACAGCATTTCCAGCACCACCACACTGAGCACTGTTGTAGACTTTAAGAGAGCACAGAGTGGCCATTCTCCACTGATTATCGGTCGTCAAGGGCACCAAATTCCTTGGTGTTTATCTGGCAGAGAACTTCACTTGGTCACTCAACACCAGCTCCATCACCAAGAAAGCCCAGCAGCATCTTTACTTCCTGTGTAGGCTGAAAAAGCTCATCTCCCTCCCCCCATCCTACCAAAATCTCATCCTGAGCAGCTGCATCACTGCCTGATTTGGGAACTGCACTGTCTCGGATTTGCAAGACCCTACAGAGGATAGTGAGGACAGCTGAGAAGATCATTGGAGTCTCTCTCCCCTCTATCACTGATATTTTCCCCTCACGCTTTATCTGCAAAGCCAACAGCATTGTGGACGACCCCACACACCCCTCACACACACACCTTTTACTTTTCTACCATCAGTGAAGTGGCTCAGAAGCATTTGGGCCTCATATCCAGAAAATGCAATAGTTTTTTCCCCTCAAGCCGTCAGGCTCCTCAACACACAGGACTGAACTGGAACTGAAACTCACACACACACACACACACACACACACACACACTCAACTGTGTGTTACTGAGCTACTACAAATCTGAACTCAAACACACACTCATTTCACACATCCATGTCTTCAGCACCACCCATATTATATTATTATTTTATTATAACTACATAACAGTTTACATGCTGTTTATTGCACATCTATTTGACTATTGCTATTGCTGTTTTGCACAACCTTTTGTGTTTACATTTTGTGTTCATTTTAAGTACACTCCTGTATACAGTTCTCTTTTGCACACTGTACTGTATAACATACAGTAGGTTTACTAGCGGCGCTATTTTGTGTATTTGTCCTACACTGTCTTGTCTGTTTGCACCAGGTTGCACACTATGCACTTTATGTAGCAAGGACAACTTACTTTAGTCTTTAGCTCTGTGTTCTGTTATGTAGATCTGTGTTGTTTTATGTTGTTTTATGTAGCACCAGGGTTCTGGAGGAACGTTATCTCATTTTACTGTGTACTGTGTCAGCTATATATATATATATATATATGGTTGAAATGACAATAAGGGCTCCTTGACTTGACTTGAAACATTATTACATATGTAATAATGTACTTATAGTATATTATGAAAAAGGTGTTAAAACACTGTTGTTTGGTATCTAGAGGATATATTGAAAAATAACACTAGGAAAATTATAAATAACTGTTTAAGTGTGATAAAAGAAACAGGGAGCATTAAATTTATTTTACTTAAAGGAATAAGCAAGCAGGAGAAGTCACTGCTTTTCAGTACAAAGATCTAGCTGGTCACCTTTATCCTCTGATGAAAAATTTCTATTCTAATGGGAGTGGCCTCTTCCAGTATAACTGCACTTGAATCCACAGGACATACTGAAGAGGATGAAAATGATGTTCTATTCTAAAGTCTTCACATTCACCAAATCTCTGTCTGAATGAACACTGATGGTAGCAATAAGACAGTAAGACATTGACCTCCATCATAATCAAAACTTTCGCCCCAGGAGAATTCCAAATATGTGTAGAATATGTTCATAATGAAGCTGTTCTGCCCCAAAGCCATTCAGTCTTTTTGCACAAACTGTCCTTAACCATCACATGGCAATAAGCATACCCAATAATTTCTAGCCAACATAACCCTTTTGATCTTAGCAACCTTTTGTTATACCAGTGGTCCTGTCCTCAAATGCTCTCCAGACCTGCCTGATCCATCCTGATATCCTACATCTGGACAGAGTTCTCATAAGTAAAAGAAAATTGCTGCTGTTGAAGATGGCTTCAAATTAAGAAGCTAAAGATACACAAAACTACTGTGGATGGTTCTACTTAGGGACAAATCACTTTGGACTGTAATTAATTTGAATAGATTTAGCTAAGATGGTAAATTATAATGAATAGATATCTGGTGTTACCCAGATGAGAATGGGTTTCAACCTCATCTCATTTTTTTTATTGCCACAATCAACTCTGGCTTAGAGCATTAGGCACATTCTTATACGGATAAATTAATGAATTTTAAATGTATATACTTTATACTTTATAGTATACATATAAATGATAAATGTATATATATAATAATATATATAATCTTCTTCTTCTTCTTTCGGCTGCTCCCATTAGGGGTCGCCACAGCGGATCATCCGTCTCCATACCACCCTGTCCTCTACATCTGCCTCTTTCACACCAACTACCTGCATGTCTTCCCTCACCACATCCATAAACCTCCTCCTTGGCCTTCCTCTTTTCCTCCTTCCTGGTGGCTCCATCCTCAGCATTCTTCTACCAATATAACTCATGTCCCTCCTCTGCACATGTCCAAGTCAGAATCCAAAAAGACATTGTGAAGACACTTAACATTGAGAACAAACCAAACCTGCGTAGTCAGCAGCAGCATTTCTGCCAGTTGCAGGAAGGTCTATACTTCTTTTCCCTTAACATTTAAATACAACTCTGACTTCATTCATTAGCATTGCATAGAAAAGCTTTAGTTATGACTTACATGTCAAGCATAAACAATCATTTAAATTGGGATTGGGAATATTGGGTGAGTACACAGTTTATAAGCAATGAATTTTAATAAATACGTTTTCATAGCCGCTGTAGACTGCTATTCACAATTTAGATATTTCACAAATATATATATATACTTTTATTAGAAAATAATCATCTTCATAGTGGTAACAGTAGCTTTGTGAGTTGATGCCAGTGACTATATCTACCGTATTTTTCGGACTATAAGCCGCTACTTTTTTCCCACGCTTTGAACCCCGCGGCTTAAACCACGAAGCAGCTAATTTATGGATTTTTCCTGGGTTTTTCCCGGTTTCACAAACTTCAAGCCAAAAAACTGAGCGACATAACATTAGACCAATGAAATTTCCGAACGGAAACGAAAAAAACGCACCTCACGGGAAAAAAACTTCCACCGTTGGCGCACGACGATGACAAAAGATAAACTCCCCAGAGAAATACAGTGGTACCTTGACCTACTAGTTTAATTTGTTCCGTGGACGAGCTCGTATCTCAATTTGCTCGCACATCAAATCAGTTTTCCATATTGAAAATACTTAAAATGGCATTAATCCGTTCCAACCCTCAAAATCACACCCCGTTTTTATGTTTCATGTTATTAAATTGGAAAATACATTTCTAAATAACAAATCTTGTATAAAAACATAATAGAAAGAGTATGTAAAGATATAATAAGGTTTTATTCAGTGTATTTTCCTTGGAGATGAGACAACTTGAGCTAACGAAAACGCCGTTGGGGTGTGTGTGTGTGTGTGTGTGTGTGTGTGGAGGGGGGGGTAGAGGCGATACGCAGAGGCGGAGGGAAAACTCGTTTTTTACTATCACTCCTGTACTCTACGTATCCCTAAACTTTAAAATTTTTACTTTTTCTTCTTTGCTTATCTTAATTTTCGTCACAATCTTTGCTTTCTGGCTTCGCTTCACCATCTAGCAGCGCCGTCTCGAGCTCGTACCTCATTTTTTTGCTCGCGTAACAAAGCAAAAAAATCGACCGAGTGACCGCTCGTACCTCGGAAAACTCGTACATTAATGCACTCGTAGGTCAAGGTACCACTGTAGTTGTGAAAGGAAGGAGGAAGACAGTGAACAATGACTTTCTTGGTCGGCTACTGTTTAGATACAAGCCGTTGTAGAGCGTTGAGTCTGGGTGAAGGGAGAGCTCACTAAAACTCCAGTTGCAACAGAAATCATATAAGCACAGACAGGTTTCCAAAACTCGTGCTATTTTTTTACTTGTCAACAGCGTTATGGGTTAGTCAAAGAAACTTAGAAATGAGCATCAGAAAATAATAAGGACATAATCCTCGGTCTCCACACACGCAGTAATAGCGGAAGAATGCAGTGGCATGCTATTCCCAAAATACCGCTATGCTCGTAATAGAAGCGCAACATATTGCATTTAGTGTCTTTCGTTAAAGCCTGTGTAAAGTTCATTAGTTTCAGTGTAGACACCTGCGGCTTATAGACAGGTGCGGCTTATTTATGTTAAAAATAAAAATATTTGTCAAATTCAGTGGGCTTATATAAGGGTGCGCTTTATAGTCCGGAAATTACGGTATATATTAGTTATAGAATTCTTTATTGATCCCATAAGGAAAGTGTTATTTCTTCACATATCACCGCCATGTTGCTCAAGGGCCCAAGTGTAGCAGCTTGGCAATACCAGGCCTTAACCCACAGACCTTCTGATCAGTAACCCATAGCCTTAACCACTGATCTACCAGCTCCCCAAAAGTATTATTGTTATTCCTTTAAAGATATACTTCAAAAAATGCTTTATATGTATTTTCATGGACTAGATGCTTCCTGTGCTACTTTTTATATTTATAAGAAGCTAATCTAAATGCTGTTTTTTTTCCCTCCTTGCATGCACTGTGAAAACATTTTCTTTACATCTTCACACTGCATTTATAATGGAGAGATATGAAGAGATGAACTTTATTCTGAGAGCAAAGTAAGAGGAACAGCTCTTTAGTGTGAAGAAAATGTCAGATTTTAATCTAAGGAGACAAGAAAAAAGTGTGTGCTTGAGAGTCACAGAGAGATCCGACACGCCCTTTTGTGTTTTTGTATGTCCCTAAATTGTATGCGTATCTAAGTAAGCATCCTTACAGTAAATATTCTTATTCTTTAGAGTTGGAGAACTGTAAGGATTGTCCTGTTGTGTGTTAATGGCTGTTATTGCTCTAGGTATTTGAATGATCATTATCATTAGAGAACTAATCCATCTTTGAGTCGTATTGCACAATTTGTCTTGTGTGCTTCAGCTTCCCCTGTACTCACACACAGCCTACTCCAGTGTAAAATCACATGAACACACACACACACACACACACACACACACACACACACACACACACACACACACACACA
>JAAIIK010000113.1:1457685-1472685 GCA_014706435.1 Silurus glanis
ACACACACACACACACACACACACACACACACACACACACACGTGTCCTTAAAATGCAGTATCTCTGATATGGTGCTAATTGAAAGCGTATTTATCATTTCCTGTCACTGAGTGTTTTGAAACCTTCGTTCTGTGATCATATTGCATTACAGTGGCAAAGAAAGAAACACACAGACCCAGAGGAATTGCTATCACACGTTGCATATGTTGCATATGTGACAACAGGGTACTATCAGGACCAGACAGATTTGCGTGTTGGTCTCATTGAGAGCCGAGGTTTCTGCAGAGCGTGGAGGATTTGGAGAGAGACGATCGTTTCACTTCTGCTTTCTAAATGAGCACTGAGCCCTCTGCCTAGGCCAACGCACGGCAGTTTCACAAGAGTGAACCACGAACAGTAAGCGGTAAGCTTACACTCCAGCTCAGCAAGTGGGGGAAATAAAGAGATAAAAGAAGTTACAGCAGGCTTCATAATGCTGACCTTATGCTGAAACTAACCTCTGATTATTGAAACAACATACTCATACAGCATCCATTATTGTAAAACAACTGGGTGAAGGAAGCTTTCGAATTGGCATGAACTGGTTATTTTGGGTTGATGCTTCTGTAATCAGACAAGACAGTGTAGGTGGGAAGGAGAACTGTAAGCAAAGATAATGTATTAGAGACCTATACTATCACATTATAAAGAGGCCACATAATACATTTTGTCTTTTCAATTTTATTGGTACATAATGATTAACAACTGACATTGTCACAAAAAAAGCAAAACTACATGAGATGACATGATGAAGAAGAGTCAGATGGAAACCTCTAATTAAAAATAATTACTCTACTTGATCTTTTTTCAAGTTGTGCATAGTTTTCCTGAAAGAAAACCCCCAGACACAACTACAACACTGTCCACTACAATTAATATTATATACGTATATCATATATATATAAGTTTTAAAGGTAATCCACCTCATTTTTTCTTTAAGTATTTCAAATCTATGTTTATCTCAGGTTACAACATTTTCCTATTTATTTAGGCAAGGTATTGTAGACTGAATTTACACTGAACTTTTTCTTTTAGGTGTACAGAAATGGCAAGATGAGTATATATATATATATATATATATATATATACATAAAAACCAAACAAATTGAAAATCATAATGTTGTCCAAGATGAAAAATAGCAAACTCTTGTGTTAGCTCATTGGATATGACCTTGCATTACTGATTATAAGATCATAAGTTAAAATCTTACCACTATTAGACCTTGAGCAATCCCTTAACTATCAGCTATTCAGTTGTTGAAATGAGATCATTCAGCCTGGATAAGGGCATTGACTAAATGGCTAATGTATAAATCTTTGAAAACCTACAAAAGTCAGTGCAAGTCTATAAAGGCAATTCGAAATGCTAAATAGCCTCATATGACTTAATAGGACTTAATGTCCTAAAGGTGATGTCACAATTTACATGTAGTTTATGTACAGGATATACATATCAATGTTTCATATCTTATCCAGTGCATTTACAAACTGACTATAGAGTTGTAGGTACTTTGATAAAGAAATGAAAAAAAATAATCTATATTGATGGCCCCTTTTTTCTGTTTTTTTCAAGGCCCCCTTTTTTCTGTTTAAGTTCTCTTTACGCTCTAGGGTCTCGAGGACTCTTGGTTGTTCATTAGAGCATTTGATAGACAACAGGAATTTTACTGCACTTGATGTGTCTCTTTCTGTCTCTCAGCCACGTCCACTTTGCTGATACGCATACAGAACTCTTAAAACCCCGAGACACAAGAGAGTTAAGCTGAATACTTCAGCTCCACTCTGACCACACAGATGCATGTCAAGAGAGCCCTATCTAAACAAATGAGAGGTTTTGACATGAGATTTTGGTCAACATACAAAGTTTCAAAGGTAGACTGGTATTGATCCTGGAGAGTAAACTCACCACACATTCAAACAGGTGATCCAAAGAGTAATCTAATCTGGGCTTTCTACAAAGAACACAATTAACTCAAAAATAAACGCAGCACAAACACAAATGGAGCCCTCTCTAAACCCCTGATAGGAGTGGGGCCGAGAAGGCGGCAGGCTGGCAGCTTGAATCCTAGTCAGGCCTAAAGATCTTCTGCTAATGGTTCTAGCATGTCCACTTGTGGAAGAGGAAGTCGACAGCATTTGCTTGTCAACAGGCGACCATGCCAGGCCTCGAGACTCATTAGTCAACTGTTGGCTGTTTGTTGGCCTTTGAAGCCGACACGCGTCCTTGAAGAGAAAGCACATCCAGCAATCAGGTTGCACACGCACGAGAGAATGACGGGAAACAGAGGATGTCGCTTTACAATAGGGACGAACTTTTACGTGACACAATGAGCGTATCGACCTGCAGCGAGGGAGATCCCAAATCCCATAAGACTCTCTGTTGTTTACCCTATTGTCCACTATATAGTGTACTACCTAGGGAGTACATAGAGAGCAGTGTGAGTCATTAGCCAGCCAACAGTGCAGTGTAAAGGACAATACATACAGTAAAAAAGTGTAAAAATGGCCTGTATTATATTATAGCACTTACATGATGTGCAATATATTGGGAGTACAAAAACATGTGAGCAAGCTGTAAGTATTTGAATCTAACCTCTCATTGTGCAATAATTTGTGCACTGTCTAGGTTTTGTAATGCACACATGTCTAAAATGTGCTGGATGGGGAGTAAAAGTACTTATGAATGAAGTCTGTAACCCAGAGGTCTCTATTTTGCACTGTAAGAGTCACTATACAGAAGCATCATATGCAGCATTTCTATACATCCAGTTTGTGAGGGTGTATAAACTGCTATCTAGCTCAAAATACCTTCAATTACACTGAATATATGGAATGTCACTTAATTAAATGTACAAAAGTGGCATTATGCTGTTTCAAATTTTTTTTAAATCATATAATGTGAGGTGGAAACTGAAGCATTTTGATGTATTTTCCTAATAACAGGCAGGCAAACAATTCCCAATTTTTGAGCAAAATAGGAGTCAAAAAAGGTGCATTTCAGGTGAGGTACAAACATAATAAACATGGCTTGGCAAAAACTAAAAAAAAAACCCCACAAAAAAAATTCATTGGAATATAGCTGGGCAATCTTCAGAGGTAGAGCACAAACTGAGCATTTTCTTTATAATGGTTTGCAAGTGAAAGTAATTTTTATGTATAGTATGTGGGTGTCAAATTCCAGCACCTCCAAGCTGCTGGTCCACTGAGCAAGGCCTTTTACTAACTGCTCAGGTGTATGTAGTGGATAACTGTAAGTCACTCTGTATAAGAGCATCTGCCAAATGCTATACATGTAAAAGTAATGATTTTGCATAGGTGTGTGTAATCAAAAGCTATGGGATTCTGAATATAGTCCATGACAGCTATATGTGTAGGCTGCAATGTGCTTTGGAAAACCGAGTTCAATAGAGCATGAATGCGATTGTGTCTAACAAATTACTTTTCTGAAATAAATGGGGTAAGTGCTAAATTAGATCATAATTATAAGGTCATAGGTTCAGGTTCTGTATAATACATATGCTATACACTATATATATATTAAATATAGACTAAACATCTAAACATCCGATTTCACATTCAATACCCATTTGATGGTAACCCCACTCTTCAGGGAAGATGTTCCACTAGATTTTAAAGTGTGCTTGTGAAGATTTGTGTTCACTCAAACAAAAGGGTGTTATCAAAGTCAGGTACTGATGTAGGTGAGGTAAGGAGGCCTGGAGTGCATCCACTACACCAGTTCATCTCAGAAGTATTCAGTATTGTTGAGGTCTTAGCTCTATAACAGAAGATCTTTCACTCCAACCCATACAAACCGTCTTTTTATGGGGCTTGCTTAGTGCACAGGGGCATGTTCAATTGAAGGGAAAATGTAAAGCTCTCACAAAAAAAAAGAAAGTATCCTATAAAACTGTGTGCATCCAACATTGTGATAACAGTTCGGGAAGAATCACAAATGGCTGAAAAAGTCAGGGTCCCTTAGTCCGTATAGTGTATATGCAAGTTTTTAAACTACATTTTGTTGGTTCTATTACCAAAATATAAGACTTTATTATACAACCATATATAACAGAAAATCATCCAGACATTGTTTGAACACTTGCTTATGCCCTGTGAATTTATTTACAAATATTAATATAAATCCTTTAATTTGTGCACTTTTTGGAGTGCATATTGCACAGGCATAGACATATAACCCTAGTGCGCTACATAGTGAGTAAAAAAACATGAGTAAGAGAATAAAACTTGCTTAAAAACATAAATACTGGTGTTGTATATAATCAGCAGCAGTAGAAGCAATTGTGTCATGTTTTGTGGAGTGCACGTCTATAATAACTCTCAGTAGGACATAATCTGCTAATATTACATTTTCCAAGCAGTTCACTTACATAGGAAGTAACTGCTTCCTTTGTATATTTAGCGTTCTACCTGGGGTGTAGAAACCGCTGTTTGTATTGTACTTACATCATCTCGGTTTACTTTCTGTTCAAAGAGTGTTGTCAGACCTTGGATGTACAAGGCAACAATTTTTTTGCCGATGTAGTGCACCACCACAGGAAGTGCTATGCAAAAGGCATTAGCCTATGCAAAGGAGAATCTCAAAGGAAAAGATGATTACAGAAATAATTCGAATACATCTTTAAAATGCCACAAGGTGCACCTGTGTAACGATCCTTTTTTTTTCTTAAGATAGAATAGAATAGAAGATAGAATTTCTGCAGTTTTACTGTTCTTGGAGAACAGTAAGAGAAAAAACATACAAATATTTTTCTGTAACATTAATATTTCCCAACCAAATAATATTAATATTTAAAATATGAACTCTATTTCTCCTGACTTAATAAGCCAGAATACATGTAACGTAAAAAAATGTGTACCTTTTGCACAATAATGTACATATAGTGCACTAACTAAGGTGTAGAAGTCATTAAATCTTGTGTAGTGCACTCGCAAAGGAAGTAGGGAACTATTTGGAATGCAGCCAGAGTTTTAAGGTGGCCGGATTGCTGAGGCGCAGGAAACAGTTGAGCGTGATCAGGAAGCTCACTCTGAGGAGATAATGGTGCACTATGACCGAGTTCAAGTACCCCGATGGGCCTCATCACGATTCCAGCAGCGCTTCATTATCTGGCCAGTCCTTTTTGTCATCTACTGCAACAGCGTTAGGACAACACTGCTTCCGTCAGATAAATTAGCTCAGGGAGGAAAGTCAGCAGAAAGGCCTGCACGCACAATGGCGTCCCGGGGCCGCTGTTCCCGCGCTTCAGACACACATATCCGCTACAGATGGGAGCAACCATTAGCCGCTTCTTGTTTTTCACCTCAGCAATGAGGAAACCCCATTGTTTAGACTCACGGCCGGAGAGACCAATGAAGATTTGATGGCACTTTGGACTGGCAACATCAAATAATTCTGAGGCCCAGGGGGAAGAGAGCTCACACCTGGAGCAGAGGAGTGTTTTCCAAGATAAATTTTAGGAACATAGTGTCATATTGTGTACTATTAATTGACCATGGAAGATCTTTGCCTCAATAAGAGTGCATTATTAAACTAATTTAAAAACAGTGTCATCTGTTTACTTCTCTGCTGACAAATTCATGTTCGGTGACTCAGCACAAACTACAGTCTTCCATTTTCCTTCACATCCTGTTTGCAGTCACTTTACTGGAAGACTTCATCACGATGACCTCTTTCACACTTAAACAAGCCGATCCGAGTCTGCTTGTCTGATTAGAACTGCTACACATGCCAGCGCCAAACAGTGGTCATGAACTTTATTACAGTAACAGGAGTTCAGCCAATAGCCAATGTGTAGACAACATTCCACATAATCCAAACAGTCAGTTAGACAATACATTTATGACCTTAGAAGTTACATTTTGGGCCAAATAATGTACTATCAGGACAATAATTAATAGATGTGTAAGAATCTCTTTCATTTTGTTCATTTCAGTTTTATGCTAACTTTATTCACATAAGCATAAAAGTCATAATGACTAATGGATGAGGTCGGTGACAGATAAAATCATTATCCGGTGAGGTTAGGTACAAAGATTGTGACTTCTTCTGACACACTAAGCTATTTCAGCTGATTATTGAGCCATATGTGGGTATGGAGTTTAAAGACTACATCAAAAATGGTAATAATCTAATGTCACTGGTCGTTCAATAGTAGAAAACATATATAAAGGCGAGTAGAAGAAGAAAACGATCTCCAAACCATATTTTAAATTCTGACGTAAAACATGTACATACAACATTTTCTTTTTTTAAATGTCAATCGCACAGTTTTAAAATCAAGCCTTTAGTTCACTTCACAAAAAATTAAATTACTCGCTTCATGCATCTGCATCTCCATGCATCTGAGCAAAAATGCAATACAAAAAAAAACCCTGAGACACTAGAATTCTTCAGTTAAACCTTCAGAAACATACTCAAAACATCATACTGTAACCTGCTCTGCAGCATACAAGGATAAATAGTGCAGCGTAATTTTAGAGTATGGGAATAAATTAATGATGCAAAACTGGCACACTGTAACTGGAAATCCCTCTGCCCTTTACATTTCTCCATTAGTAATGAAGAACAGTAATAAAAAACAAAAAATAGAAATAAAACTCATACAATTTAAGGTTTTAAATTTGACATAAGGCAGACATTATATAATACTAATCATGATATAATACTATTTTACCACTTGGAGAAATGAAGACCACTCCACATGTAAGTCGAGTCCACTACCAACTTACATGAATTACAACTATTGAATGAATTCTGAGCATATGGAATTTAAATATCAAATCGTTTCAGCTAAAAATGGAGGAACTGTTGCTATATATAAATGAATGCAACATTGCATTCGATTTGATATGATTTTCTGGATCCCAACACCTGATCTGCAAAATATACAATTAAAGAAGTTGACAAAAGTGTAATATGATGTCTTTTCATATTTTTATTTTAAGAAAGGGATATCATTAATGGCTGGGAGACTATGCTTCCTTTACCTACAGTACACTGACAGGCAAAGAGGCTACACCTCAATCATTAAAAATTTAATTGAATTGAATTGCCACACCTTCTTCAGTGACACCTACAGAGAAAGTAGCCACAGCTCTTTCATTGGCACTGAAAGGCAAAGAGGCCTCGTCTCCTTACTTGACACTTACAGGAAACAAGGCAATGACTCCCATTAATGATACAAAGTGGCTACACCTCCTTCACTGATACCAACAGGCAGCTCCTTTAAAAATACTGACAGGCAACAAGCCCACACTTCATCATTGACAGTCAGAAAAAAGGTCCCAGGCCTTCTACAATAATAGACAGAAAAGTGGCCACAGCACCTTCACTGACAACAGGGAGGCAAAGAGTCCATGCATTTTTAATTGGCAGTTACAGGAAACAACACAATCACTCCCATTATTGATACCAAAAAAAAAGGAAAATGGCTTCATCTCCTTCAATGATAGACAGGTAACACGGCCACAATGATACTATTAGGCAAAAGGTGCCTGGCCATCTACAATGATAAAGAGAGGAAAGGTGGCCACAGCACCTTCATTGACACCGAAGAAGAAAAATGCCAGGCCTTCTACAATGATACAGTCCAAATATGCTCTCATTGACACGGAGAGGCAACGAGGCCATGCCTCCTATATTCATTTATCTTTTTTGCTAAATGTGTAGTTTCTAGCACATGTTCAGTAGTTCTGGGGATACTGAATTAATAAATTATTATACATCAACACTTTATAGTAAAAAGTAATTATTATAAATAAGTGCAGTCCTCCATGTGTCCTCCAAATTTATGATTTCAGTCATTTAGAAAATAGTTATATATATCTCAAACAGGATTAAGCTAATAATAATGCAACCGTTTTTTAGTTAAGATGTGATGGTGGAATGAAGACAGCTGCTGGTAGTGGACTCTGTTTATACCTGGATTTGTTTTTACATTTAATAAACGTTCTCAAATCACTTGTACTGTTGCTCCCTCTGGTGGATTTAAACAGGATGGGCAGAGAAACTGTGAACTATGCTTGCATACATAAGGAATGTGTCCCTGTCATATTTAATGACGGAAACTCCATAAAATTTTGGATATGAAATCAAAAATATTTATGGATATTGATCGAAAATATGGGTCATGAAAATGAAGCCGTTTCCCCTAAAACTTTGTAGCATCAAAATTAAAAAATACGTTGCGCATAAATAAATACACTGCTCCAATCAGCAGTGCAAGATCTAGTGCTAGGTTCAAATTTATATTTCTTATTAATAATTTCCACACACTGGTTTTTAATATTAGCAATGGAGGAACTGTAATGGAAATAGATGGGGAACTCTTCCTTTTTTTTTAGTTTAGGGTTTCTGGACTAATGTTCCTGCTCCGAAAGTTCTGAATTATTTACTCTTTTACATTTCTTGAGAAAACAAACAAACCTTGTGCCAAATTTCTAGTATGTGTCATGTGCCACTACTGCATCATCATCATTTGATTTCAGAAACTCTTCTGGAACCCCATGAACCTGGGAATATGTCCCCCAATGATATATAGACCGCCGTAACCCATTATTTAACTACACAGCTATTTCAGATGATCTCATATTAGTGCATCATTACACCCACTTACTATAACATTGACATTTGTGCTACAATGTTTTGGGGAAGCAGAGCAAACTCCTGCATAGTAGTGTTCCAGAGAAGCAAAGTGACCAATCTGAAGCAGCTCTCTGGGACTGGAGTGCTTTTGATCTGCCCAGGACAATCACATTCCTACAGTATTCCTACTGTACATCCTGGTCTTTACTTAACATTTAAGAACTGCATTAGGCCTGAAAAATCTCTGATCGGTCTCCTTATTCTTTTCTCACTGCATCTCCATTCTTTATCTTCTAACATTCCTTCTTGTGTCTCATAAGATCTTATGTAAATCCACAGCAGCCTGATTGCTGTGGTTTTTGCTCGATGATATCATTTATTTGAAACTTGGGCTCTTTGGGCAGCTCGAGACATCGACCGATCAACTCCCTGTAGGACAAAGAGGTGGAAATGAGTAACAAATACACCAGGAATTATATCAGCAGTGCATACACGTCAGCTTTACTTTTATTTTTTTACAAGGCATTTGGGATAAACATCTACTTCAAAATTTTACTTTTGTACTTCTTGAACATCAGGGAGGATGCTTTGGAACATCTCAAAAACAAGTCCTTTTAGGGGGGTATTCATTTCTCTGACTGCACAAACCTATGCCATGGAAAAAAAACCTCTGGAAGGAGTTCTCTTCAATTGGAAACCACATCAACAGACTCATGATTCATGAATAAATCAATTAAAGAACTATGAGGATGGATTTGGACTGTAATTAATATCAACAGTCTACTATAATGAGTTTGGACTGCAGTCTGCATTTAAGTGCCTATGACTGAACAGTACACCTCAACAATGATGGAACTGTAATGATTGGACATTTGGTGCCACCCAGTTGAGGACGAGTTCCTTTTTGAATCTGGTTCCTCTAAAGATTTCTTCCTCATGCCACAGTCACCACTGGCTCACTCATTAGGGATAAACTTAGAATTATAATGAACAAACTTATAGTCACTAAACTTATATATTCTTTGATACAACTTTATATCATTATACTTTATATCCATTGTTAAGAGCACTATACAAATAAAAATTAACTAAAGTAAACTTAAAATTGTAGTTTTTTACACCATCCCGGATGTAATCATGGCAATAGGATGCATGTGATGTGAACATTTGGGCCTGTATGAAAGGAGGGCTTCTTTTTGGCCCTTATGCACTCTTATGCACCTTTTTTCACAACATAAAAAAAAAAAGACAAATAAAATCTACTCCTAAAAGGCAGTCAAATCACCATATTTTACCAGAATAGTGCTGTTTGTTTCTAGTTTATCCAAAGACTATTTAAAAATGTGAAGTACTCACTTTGCTGCAGTCATGAAGGCCAGATCTACATTGACACCAGTTTTAGCACTCGTCTCCATAAATATGACACCATATTCCTGTCAAATAAATCAAAATGTAGATCCATAAACTGTTTATAAAAACCCAGAAGAATCTTCAAAAATGACAGAAATTCAGTGGTATTGGTTGGTTTAAAAGTTTAAAAGTTTTCAGAAATGTAAAAGTGGTCATCTTAAATAAACAATCTCAAATGACTGGACAAAAGCTTATAAACACCACATTTCAGTTCCCATTTTATGTCATTTAATATTATTTATTTCCATTTGGAAATAAAGCCTATTATTGTAGAGCTTCTCAAAATAGCCAACCTTCATGGTACTTTTCTCTGAATATTTTATAATATTTGAAAAAAAGGGATTATTTGAGTGCATAGAAAAAAAAAAAAACATTTTTGAAATAATGTTTGCTATTTTGCAAAGAAAAAATGTATAATGTTTTGTACTGTAGCGTACCCTGGCCAGTCTCTCTCCGTCTTCCCGTTTGATGACTCTTCCACTGCACATATCGGCCTACAAACAAACAAGATGGAAAACAAACGAGATGGATTATATAGACAGTAATCCCCCGCTTTACCACGGTTCGAATCTGGCGCCCCCGGTTTTTCGCAGGAATTGCATTTGTCACATAGCTTATTTGTTTGGCTGATTTTCCCGGTCTCTTGTGGATAGCACCATAGACCAAAAAACTTATAGGGGATTGTTTTTATAGAGTTTTATGTTAAAATAATGACATTAATTAATAAAAAATATAATTATTAATTATCAAATGAAGTAAAATGTTACAGTACAGTACTGTATACATAAAATACTGTACAATGTAAATTATACATTCACACAAGAGAAAAAGCGTTTTCGGGGAGGGGTCGGTTTATCGCGGTTTTTCGTTTATCGCGGTAGGTGTGAGACCTGCGATGTTGTATGGTTTAGAGACAGTGGCATTGAGTAAAAGACAGGAGGTGGAGCTGGAGGTAGCAGAGCTAAAGATGTTGAGGTTTTCGTTGGGAGTGACGACAATGGACAGGATTAGAAATGAGTTCATTAGAGGGACAGCGCATGTAGGACGTTTTGGAGACAAGGTGAGGGAGGTGAGATTGAGACATGTGCAGAGGAGGGACACGGGGTATATTGGTAGGAGAATGCTGAGGATGGAGCCACCAGAAAGGAGGAAAAGAGGAAGACCAAGGAGGAGGTTTATGGATGTGGTGAAGGAAGACATGCAGGTAAGTTGGTTTGAAAAAGGACAGATGTAGAGGACAGAGCGGTATGGAGACGGCTGTGGCGACCCCTGATGGGAGAAGCCGAAAGAAGAAGAAGAAGAAGAAGAAGAATATATATATATATATATATATATATATATATATATATATATATATATAAAGTTAAAGTTTGTTCTACCTTGTTTCCCAGCAGCATGATGACTGCATCACTCTGTGCATACTCATGGATCTCTGTAAGCCACGCCTATGATGAGAAATTAGGGGAATTTTTTATGTCCGGAAAAGTAATTTTAAGTATGTATTTATTACTGCCAGAGCAATTACAGTGCTTACCCTGATGTTGTCAAATGATGATTTGTTGGTGATGTCATACAGCAGGAGCAGAGCTGGGTAGGGTAAATACAAAATAAAAAAACAAGTGCACCAAAGGTTTACATAGTATGTGTATTACACTTTGTAAATTAGAGATGATAAAGATGTTAAAAAGTGTTACTGGCTTAATTTACAATATAGCTATTATTATTTATTTTCACACGTATCATCACACCCACTGTCATGCCATAGAACAAGTAATTGATTGATTGGATTTCATCTAAAGGAAATTATAATGTTCCTGAATAAGTAGAAATGGAATAGAACTGAATTAATATGTATTGAACAGATCTGATTTAAAATAACCCAGTGTTGAGTTTGACAGGATTTACATATTGGTTAAATCAACTGAATGAATTGGAATCAATTAAAATGAAGTTGCCTCAAACCGAGCACTGTGATGGCCTCGCATTTCATCCAGGGTTTATTTTAGCCTTGTGCCTTCTGTTCCCAGGATGGAAACTCAATCCAATTATAGACAATGAGGATATTAATACATTAATTAATTCAGTAAACCTGAGACTGAGAGACAGAGAGGGAGAGAGGGAGAGACAGAGAGATGTGCGTATGTGGTGTATGAAGGCAGATTCTCTCACCGTGGGCATCTCTGTAGTAAGCATGAGTGACGCTGCGAAATCTCTCCTGCCCCGCTGTGTCCCAAATCTGAACCAGAAAGAAGAGAGAAAAAAGGCTGCAGCACCGGAACATTGAAACTGTTAAACTGTAATGTACATTCACTTATATCCTTATTTTGCTGGAAGCACTCGTCAACATTCACATTCATACGCCTTATAAATATATATTTATTTATAGGGCTGTCAATCGACTAAAATATTTAATCGCGATTAATCACACGATTGCTATGAGTTAACTCGATTTATTGCTCATTATCTGTGTAAAATGTACCTTAAATGAAAACCTTTCAAGTATTTAATACTCTAATCAACATGGGCATGGACAAATATGGATGAGTTATGCAAATGTATGTTTATTATTAGTGAAACCAAACTCAACATAAAGCTTCTTCTTCTCCATTCGACTGCTCCCATTAGGGGGCGCCACAGCGGATCATCTCTCTCCGTACTACTCTGTCCTCTACATCTGCCTCTTTCAAACCAACTACCTGCATGTTTTCCCTCACCACATCCATAAATCTCCTGCTTGGTCTTCCTCTTTTCCTCCTTCCTGGTAGCTCCATCCTCAGCATTCTCCTACCGATATACTCCATGTATATCCAAACCATCTCAATCTCACCTCCCTCACCTCGTCTCCAAAACGTCCTACATGCGCTGTGCCTTTAATAAACTCATTTCTAATCCTGTTGTTTATCGCGGCGGTTACGCCATCCCAAAAATGCAATTTTATGTATCTAAAAAGATAATTTTCTAATTAATAATTTTATGTTTATGAATATATTTCATTCCAAAACTCCATAAAACCAATTCCCTTTAAGTTTTTTGGTCTATCGTGCTATCTGCGAGACAAACAAACAAATTAGTTTATGTGGCAATACGCAACACATCAAACATGTCGAACACTTTTCACCTTGGTAATCATCTTTCTTGGTGTTGTTTGCATCTAGGTATTTATTTATAGGATATTTTGTTTTGTGCCATATTGCACAGAATGGCTCTCTTTTTTTTTAAATCCACTTAGTCTATAGCAGCTCTTCTATGTATTTTTAATTACTGGATCTAAGATTAGATAATGACACTCGTGGTCATGTTAGAATTCTTGTAAAAATATTCTGAAAAATATTCATAATATAATCATGTAACTGCAGCAAGGTAATGACTGTATATTTTATAAATACTGTATATTTAATGAATGAGTGAGAAAAAAAAAACGACATTAAATAAAACTTTGTAAATAGCCACATTGACAAATAACAATATGAATAAATTCAAAACGTCGCACAATTATGCAGCCTACTGAATTTCAAAGGTTTTTAATAAACAATAATGAATCGTAATATTGCTTATGCACTCACCTGTAATTTAACTGTCACCTCTCCGACAGTAACAACTTTATTCTGATAAAGGAAAGAAAATGTGTAAAACAGCATAATGTACAGTATGATAGTATAATACACAGATTTAGTTCACATGGTTAGTGGTAGTGTTTTTTTTTTTTTTTAATAACAACATGAGCTCGAGATAAACCTCTGGTGAAAGTGCGTGTCATTGTTCAAAGAGGATTGACTTGACTCCTGTATATGACTCCTGAGTCATATGACTTTATAACTATATAACAGAACTCATATAAGGAGTCATATATACAGTATGACCACTGACTCTGTGGTATGATAAGAGAATGTGTATATTTGTGTGTGTGTGTGTGTGTGTGTGTGTGTGTGTGTGTGTGTGTGTGTGTGTGAATATTTATTAATATAGCAAATGAATAATTTAACAAAAATTTACCACAATTTTACAAAAACTTTTAATATTATAGAAATTTAACTTTTTTACTAATAAAGCTACAGTACTACTGCTACATAATAATAAGAATAAAAATAAGAATTGTAAGAAGAAGAAAAAGAGGAAGAAGAAAAAGAAGAGAAAGACTAAAAACACTGATATAATACTAGGAGTCCAACCTAAGTACAATTTCTGTACTAAATGGCCAGTAGGTGTTCAATACTGCTTGCCACAATAACCACAAAATTAGCATTCACTTTTGACAATAAATCAGGAGACGGATCACGTGTGCTCTATTCTCTTCTCTCCCACTGGACGTCGTTGCACCAAATCAATCCATATTTTCATAAATGTAATCTTTTCTCAATTTTGTCTCCTCACTGGAAATGCCGGCTAGTAGCCAATGGTTGCTGTTGCTCATGTCTCTGGTAGTCACCAGCTCTCATTTAAAAATACTTAATAAATAAATTAATAAATCGTCTCCTGTCAGTTTGTCACTGCGATGTGTCGAGAGCTCTTATACAAAATGCTATTTTTTTTTTTGTTAATGAAACGGCCAACATTCTACATTGTGAGTGTGTATTTGCGAAAAAGGTAGAGAGAGAGAAAGACATATATAGAGAGAGATACAGAGAGAAAAATATACAGAGAAATTGTGTAAGAGAGTGAGAGTGAATGTTCAAGTCACCGTAAAGCCAATGCCCACAGTAGCAGAGAAAGAGCCTGGGATAAACTTTCCCTGATCAAACTGCACCAGCAGGGATGTTTTCCCCACACCACTGTCTCCCACCAGGATGGTCTACAAAGGAAATGTGAAAAATAAGAAGACACGGGGTGAAAAGTAAGAATGAAGGTAGAACCAAAAGCAGAAATGGTTAAACAGGAGTTCTAACACACACACACACACACACACACACACACACACACACACACACACACACACACACACACACAC
>JAAIIK010000113.1:1478440-1489159 GCA_014706435.1 Silurus glanis
CTTTCTTTCTTTCTTTCTTTCTTTCTTTCTTTCTTTCTTTCTTTCTCTCTCCCCCTCTATATATTTATTTATCATTTCTTTCTCTCTTTCTCTCTCCCCCTCTTTTGGAGCAGGCAACACTGGATAAGGGCTCCAGTACATTCCTTACCTATTGATGAAGGAAGTCCAGGCTTTGTGGACATCAAGAGGCGCATTCGAGTCTTTAGACTGCAAGCTGCTCAGAGACTATTGTACAATAAACATCAGACAATCTCTGCTTTGACATACAGCTTTTTCTTCTGAAAGGGAATGAAGCGAATATATTACACCATTCTATAAGTCAGTGTTACAAACTCGGAGGATGATTTGAAGTAGAAAGGACTGTGAATGAGTAAGGGCTTCTAAAGAACCCCTATTTTTATATCCAGTTACTCAATCCAGGCTGTTGTCCTCAGCAAGTGTGAGAACATGTCTCATAAAGAATGGCATCACAAAACTGGGACATCTTCTAGACTCAAGCGGATGGAGATCGGAGGAGGCCCTCAAAGAGGCAACAGGCTTGCGGTGTTACCAAGCGGCTACTCGAATGTCACTGCAAGAGAATTTCAACAAGATGAAGGAGACGAGCAAGACTTTCCTAAAATCATGACACTAGAAGAAGACACTAGTTAGTATTTTATCCTTCAAGAGCCCGAAATTAGAAGACTTTAATATGGCATCCAAGAAGGCATTATACTACGCTATAGTAAAAACAATGCCTTTGCACACATTAAGACAGCAAAGAGCATTTAGGTGGCCATAGCTGTTGGGATCCAAGCACCCAAAGCAAGACGCAGCTGAGCCTGCTATGGCCATTCCTCCTGCGACTGCAGCTTTGCCGGCTGCTGAATGCTCCGAAACTGCTGCTGCACCAAGGCCTACAGTATGATGGGTGGGCTCAAAGCTCAGACTGTAGCCCAGAAGTACACTAGTGATATATGCACCCCATAAAAATCCTGCTCCTCTGAAACAAACCAGGAGAAGCCCTGCTGAGACAAACCAGACCGGGAAAAGCCCTGCTCAGCCGAAAAGGAAGATATCAAGTGAAACGTGAAGATCACACAGTGAAGATGCAACGTCATTCAGAGTTCAACTCAGAATCTCACGAGAAACATTTAAACGTGGTTTATAGTGCTAAAGTTTTTAAGAACCACCAAGTGGCAAAAAGAAGAAAAGTGTCCATAGAAGAGTTTTTCCGAGTTTGTTCATGACATAAAGCATTTTAGAAGCTTTTGATGATCAAGAAAAATTTTCAGACTGAAAAAACTGCTAAAAGTCAAAAGTGAAGATTTGTTTGTTTTATTTGTACTTCATAAATAGAGCAAGGGAATACGTAAAAAGAGCTAGTTATATGAAAGTTATATGAGCTTATAAACTATAAGTTTTATTTTGAAGCAGAACAGAGGAGAGAAGTAATGAAGTACATATACTTCGTTACTGTATATGATTTGTAATAAAGAAAAAGTAACTAGCCTCTCCTCTCCCTCTTATTCTAAATTTGTTTTATTATTAATAAGTATATAATAATAAAAATAAGAAGAAGAAGAATAAAGACTTTCTGATGTGCAATCTAAACATTTGAAATATCTTATAGTACATGCATTTCATACACTAATTTCTCAATAACCGGAAGTGACCACTAGATGGCGACAAATCATTTCTACATTCAATACAATACAGTTTCTATTTTCTTTGAATTCAGCAAAAAATCTTTTTTGCTAAGCTTATTTTAAAAAGTCATAAATAAGTAAATATTTTCTCCCTTACAGAAAAGGCACATGAAATGTACGGGTGAAAAAAATCATATGAAATTATTTACATGACTCCTATGTAGAATTTACACGTGTAGCATAGTAATCGCTTTACATATGTTTCAAACATTGTGTTATTTGACAACTTTAAGATTATCCTACCGTATATCTCATAATTATTAAAGTGCCTGTGAAAGGTTTAGAAACACCTAGTCTTTTTTTAGTTCGAGACAATTGCTTGAGACGCATGATGTTACTATGCAAAAAACAAAAAACAAAAAAAAAACAAGAAAAAAAGGCAAAAGGCAAAAAATCCCACAGAAATTGGACAATGAATGAGTGGAACAATGTTCTGTGGACAGAGGAGTCCTAATTGGACATTTTTGGCTGTTACAGAAGAACTTATGTGAGACAGGGAAAAGGAGATTAGATGTTAGCAGACTGCCTAACACCTACAGTTAAAGATGGAGGTGGAAGCTTAATAGTTTAGGGTTGTTTTGGAGCAGGGAATGTTGGAGACTTATTCTGGGGGAAAGGAATCCTGAACCAACATGACTACCATGCCATACTTCAACACCATGCAATTCTGAAAAGTCTGAACTGCAGCTAATTGGAACCTTCTTCACCAGACAACAATACAATGACCCAAAGTATATGTCCAAGCTCTATAAGCATTATTACGTTATCAAAGAGTCAGCTGGGGTGATATCCATCATGGAATGTCCACACCTGAATCCTATTGTACTGCTCAAGGTTGAACTGGATCAGAAAGAAATCTCCAACTAGAGAAGAACACATTTGGCAAGTTTTACAAGAGGCATGTCGAATTATTTCAGCTGAACGTTTGAAGAAACAAATTGTCCATATTCCAAAAGTGTGTCACCTTCAGGGTCATCACTGGATTCATCTCACATTTAGCTTTATCAAATCCATTGGTTCATATCAATGTCAAAATATCAGAAAGCACATAAACATTGCTCGGATACTGATAATCTCTGTGAAGTCTTCGCTTCATTAGTGTGGGAGATCCAGTAGAAAACTAAAAAAAGCTCATCAGACATACTCAAGTCTACTGATGACTTTTGAATTAAGTGGAAATTTGGGCTCATTTCTTCTGAAAATAGTAGCACTTGTATTACTGGAAATAATTTCAAGCAGACCATGGAACCACAATTTTTCCCCTGTCATTTTCCAAAGATTCAACATGCCTCTGCACCAACTCAGCAGCTTATGTAACACACACACTCAGGAATGTGAACTCAAGCAGAGAGTTAAATGTCAAATTCCCAAAGTAAACAAAATGCACAGATGTAGCAAGTCATAAGAAAATGATAGACGAGGATCTATGAAGAACTCAAGACAAAAAAAACAAGAAAGAAATCAGGAAAATGTCTACTAAAGGCTAATAGGAATCCAACTATATGACTGAAACCTCACCCTATTTACTAGAGATGTTTCACTGTTTTGTTGTATATACAGTAGGATTTCTATAGGGGGAATTCAAAGCCCATATACTACACACTGAACACTGCAGTTAGTTTGGAATAGAAAGGATGGGCTCGGATACGATTTCAGCCACGGAGCAAGAATTTCCAAAAAGCAAGGTGGGAAAACTACAGGCTTAAATACTGAAAATAAGCAAATCAGGAACAGGTGCATGTTGAACATGGAAAGCCAGAAGGGTCAAAAAGGATTTTGTTGCCTAATTCAGCACGGATTTAACTATAAAAAATATTCGGTGAACTATTGCAGTGTATATTAAAAAACAAAAAACAAAAAGTCCAAATTTTCTTATAATAAAATCAGCAATATGATTTGATAATTAACAAAATGATTTGCAAAGAAAAGTAAAAATAAAAAAAGAAATAGCAGACATAAAAAAAAATCTCATTCATGCACAATGTTTTCAAGCAACTGTTGTTTTTGTCTTGTCACAAAGTCTGTGAGCCTTTTTTTTCAGAGGAGGATAAACAGAGAAAAGGTTTTTTGTGTATTAATGTTCCTTGAGACCAGATACTTGGTTATTTGGTTGCAGTGAGAGTTAATTGCATAAGGTGCTAGAGAGGATAGAGCTAGAGTGCTTTCCCAGCAGTTCCACCTGTCCAGACCCTATTTATTCCACTCTCCAGTGCTCTGTATTTTTTTTAAAGATTTATAATCACACTCTTGATATCACCCAAATGAGGATGGCTTTTGAGTCTGGTTCCTCTCAAGGTTTCTTCCTCATAACATCTAAGGGGTTTTTTCCTTGCCACAGTCTCCATGGCTGCTCATCAGGGATAAATACACATCGTTCACCTTAACTCTTAAAATTCTGTAAAGCTGCTTTGAGACAATGTCTATTGTGAAAAGCGCAATAGAAATAAACTTGAGTTGACTTATTGATTTAGTAGTTTCATTCTTTTTCTTTTTTTCTATTTTTTGCTATAATGTGGTTAAGAATAATATGATATATTCTTATATATATATATTCTTCTCCTTAGGTGTGAAGATAAGGAGGGTGGGTGGACAATTGTATGTTTCTTTCGCTTTAAATACATTATTAGTTAAAAAAATAATATATATATATATATATATATAAAATAAATAAAAAAATCATAGAGATAGTGTGAGATAGTGAGAATACAATCATAACAAGATTGAAACTTGATACACAGTCAAACATGGAGGGTGAAGATTAATAGTTTGGGGTTGTTTTGCAACAGAGAAGTTTGGAGATCTATTCCAAGTAAAAGGAATACTTAACCAACATGGCAACCATTTAAGACTTTAACACCATGCAATTCCATGTGGACTCAGGCTCATTGAACCAACTTCACCATACAACAAGACAATGAGCTAAAGCATACGTCCAAGCTCTGTAAGCTCTGCCCAGTCACCGCATCTAAATCCTATTGAACTGTTCTGAGATGAACTGGATCACAAGATCAGAAAAAAATCTCCAACTAGTGAAAAACATCTTTGCCAAATTATACAAAAGGCATGGCAAAGTATTGGAGAAATGAAAATTAAACTGATATTGTTGTCAATAAAAATAAATATTTTGTTATTTTAGTCTATTCATGTCCTGAAAAGTTAACAAGTGAGAATTCTACAATTACAAAGAGCAAAATTACATTCAATTCACTTCAGTTTTATTTTTTATAGTTTGTTTTTAACAACGCACATTTTCGCAAAGTAGCTTTATAAAGATAAACAGGTTGTAAAATTGATCAGCGAGTGCCTATAAAGTTCCTCCATAAAGATGCTTAAGATTTCTTTCTACATTTTCTGTGTTCGACCTGATTTCGTTTTTATTTTGCATTATTTTGCTCCATAATTATTTACATAAAACATTCCCACTTTTACTTCATTCCTACCATTACACACAAACCTGCTGTAAATGGAGCTCAGGTCTTTGTCACTTTCATCTATCCTAAATCACATTTTGCCTCATTATGATTGCATTACATAGCAGGTCTAGCTGCCACACCAATTCTGTTGGCTCGTTATGAACGGCTGTAGTGAAGTTGTACTGTTTACAGTAAGATACGGTTTGGGATAAAGACTTAAGCTCACAGTGACTCACAGGAGAACATTTTGTTTTCAGTGAGAGCCAGCAACTTTCTAAGACATGCGCAACAGGGCTGTGGGAAAGTAAAAAAATGTTGAACTTTATGCAAATAAAGTTAGCAGACGGTAGAAGGCAGTAGACAGCACGTGATCTGTAACAAAAAGCAGGTGTCAGTCCAGTGATGGAAAACCCCCACATCTGTTTCCTAATATCTCTATTTCATACCACATGATGCATATATGTACTTCTGACTTTTGCATAAACAATATATTAATATTTATTAATATTGCACAAACAGAATATTAATTTTAGCAGCAAGAAATGTAAAATGATAGTTCCCTGTTACTATGGCAACCTATTTAAAGGAACTTGTTAATCTGCGAACCCATGGCCGAACTCTCAGGTCCTCTAATCATGTCTTGCTCCGAGTGCACTCTTCCTTGTTTGCTTATATTGCTGATGTTTTATCAAATGTTTGTTTAGGTAGTTATATGCAAATCCATGTAATAAGTATTATGTGTAATTATGTCCAGTATTTTGTAGTCACTGGTGATTTGTACTACAATAAAGTCAAAAACTCAAATTCATAGAAAAGGCTCAAATCCATATATTCTGATGGCAAGAAATTGTATAAAAATGTAAATATTTCCCTTTATATGCTGCTATATCAAACTGTATAGCTGTGATTTTGTCTCAACACAACACTTGCTTTCCGACCATTTTGTTGCTCTCCCATTTCTCAAATGTGTCACACCAAATCATTACCATCAAGCAGGAAAAAGACCAATGACTCTGCTAAACCCTGCCGAAATGTGGTACAAAAAATGCAACATAGCTTTCCGCTACATATTTATATAACCCTTTAGAGCTCACTAGCATTACAGGTGATAGCGTTGAGTAAGAGCACACTGTGCTGCCGTTGACGCATGCACTCGTCCACTCAGTCTGACATTGCTCTCATTCTTTCCTGGCTCATTTGCTCTGGAGAAATCTGGAGGTAATTTGGAGCCCCAGAATTCACTGCAATCAGACAAAGAGACTCTATCAAGGCCTGGGCCTGTACAGATTAAACAAATAGAGCATGAAGAACAAAGCTAAGTGACAAAGATGGATAGGTGTTTTAGTAGGAAGTTAAAAAGTAAGAAGAAGCTGGAATCCAGTCTGATTATATCTTTGCACTGGCATTAAAAAAAAAAACCTCATTGCTGGGTGAATTCTTATAGCTTTTGTGCTCTCTGCGAATGGAAGAAACTGAATAACCAGTGAGCTCTCAAAGAAAATGCAGAATTAAGGTCCTTTCATGTCTCCAAACCACAATGGTAATATTTTGCGAGGAGTTTCACAGAGGTCCATTGTCTTTGGGTTTTTAATGTTGTGTTGCTTTTCTCGAACCACAGATATTCACAGATTTTTGCCAAAGAATCTGCACAAAAAGAAACACATGCTGCGTAAATACAAATAAAAGAGATGAGATTTGATCCTTTGCTAAAGTAGACCATATTCCTATTCATATCTATACTGCACAAATGGCTCAGTGTTTTTTCCCCCACAACAGTCTAATCAAAAGTGGACAAAGTACTTAGAAATGTTACTTACAGTAAGTAAAAGTATCGATCATGTGTTTGAATGTGTTAAACAAGTAATAGTGAAGGTAACCAGCCAAATAAATGCTAATTTAATTAAAAATGACAATGAAAAGCCAAAACATTGTAACTGTTCATTATATTATCTGATGAAACGTGTTAGATCCCATTATAGATTCCACTGTAGACTCTTCTTTGCACTGAGGTTATAACCGTCACACTTCAGGGAGACTTTCTGTAGATTTTTTATAGTGTGGCTGTGGTGATTTGTTCATTCAGCCACAAAAACATTACTGAGGTCAGGCAAGGAAGCCTGAGATGTAGTTGGCATTCCAGTTCAGCCCAAAAGTGTTTTAGTGGTTGAATTCAGGGTTCTTCCAATACAACTTTGGCAAACCTTTAGCTAGAATTTTGATTTGCTACCTAGCCAATTATGCTAGCTACTGGAATAAATATTAGTGTGTGTGTATGTATATATATATATATATATATATATCCTCCTCTTTGGTCTTCCTCTTTTCCTCCTTCCTGGGGGCTCCATCCTCAGCATTCTCCTACCGATATACCCCATGTCCCTCCTTTTGAACATGTCCAAACCATCTCAATCTCGCCTTCCTCGCTTTGTCTCCAAAACGTCCTACATGCGCTGTCCCTCAAATGAACTTGTTTCTAATCCTGTCCATCCTCGTCACTCCCAACGAAAACCTCAACATCTTACTAGGAGTTGGCGACCCTGGGACGTCAGCAATTGTTTGCAACCAGTCTTCACTTTAAAAGCCTACTGATAGTGTGCGTGCTGTGCAAAGGGAATTTAGATGGGAATATTAGATTGCATCCTGTCTAATTTCTCATTTCAAAGAAACAAGTTCATATGTTGTTTGAACGACCTGCAGACCAGAGAATATTGAGGCTGTTCGAGCTGACATCATGAGAAGCCCTCGCTGCTCCGTTCGACAACACGCATCATCGCTGTGTTAAATTGTTTATTTGAAATGACGCACCCATGTTGTAATAGCATGAGCAGATGGGACACGATCATGCCGTCCTAGCTGCTAATGACGCTGAATTCCTTTTGCGCAGCACTCACACTATCACCATTTTTATAAAAGGTTTTAAAGTGAACGCTCAGTGCGCACCACTTCGCTGCTCTATTATTACTAATGGCAAGGGGTTCTAAATGAGGTTGCACTGGTTCCAAACAATTGCCGATGCCCAGGTTTGCCAACTCCTAGTTCCAAAACTTCCCGTTTCCCTTCACCACCCTGTATATGTGTATGCGATTTATTTTACTCCTCAAATAAAGTGGAGTCTTTGCCTTCTATTTAGTTGACGGTGGCATCCTATTTTGTACAAGTCTTTGACAATCGGTAAAGTAAGAATTGGAAATGACGTAATTTTCCACCTCAGCAAATTGAAAACGTGGGGAAAAAACATGAGCACCACATGGTAATTTTCTCATAGCAACAACCTAACTGAGATGATTTTAGGGATTTTTTTAGCACATTGTAAACAACCCTAAGTTGATGAGTAGGAATGTCTAGTTTAGACGCCATTTCCTTGTGTGTGTGTTTTTTTTCTTTTCTTTTTTCCAGTTCGGAGGTTAGGAATAACAAGTTGCACCCTCAAGTCAAATATGGCATATTTTACTGAGGAGGTGCTGCAGTGTTTATCCTCCAGCTCAACACTGCTTTATGAAAGCTTATCCGTGTTCACATGCACATGGATAGCTACAGTGTGAACTACATTGAAATTGAAGCATGGCAATGTAATAGGAGATAATGAATTCACACAATCCTGTGTTTATCGACTAACCTGTTCAACTGTTTTATTGCATTGCCAAAGTCTCTGAGGTACTTTAAAGATCCAAACAATGAAGAAATAATAGAAGTAAAGCGTGATCAAATAATAAACTATAGAAGCAGGCTTTTAGTGCAGTATTTAGGAGCAAAACACTCTTCACGCCCAGCTCTAAAACCACTTCATTAATTATTTATTTATGATTTATTACAGATCAACATTGTTATAGGAATAAGAACAATAACAGCTTGTTCTTCTGGATGAACCTTTACAGATACAGTGTAGAACCAGTGTAGGGATGTAACTTTATATGGATATATAATACCAATTCAGATTACTAAACACATATCAGCAGATAATAAGTAATAATAGCTGTTTATATAAATTGATAGGAAAGTTCAAGAGAAGGTTTTTGCTTTCCTGTGGGTGTGAGTAAGAGAAAAAAAACAGACCACGCCCAATTGAGGTTTAAATTCTAGTACAGAAACAGATATTTGGAGAACTAAATGGATACAGGTAGAATTACTGTCTTTGAGTTACACCCCTCAGTCAGTTGTTTGTTTTCCTATAATGGAGATTTTGTGTAAAAACCCTTTTGTTTTTTCATTTAACACATTTATTTAAAGTTAGTCTTGAAATACATAATTCTTTGGGTAAACATGGTTCTAATCAATTAGGATTAGATCAAATATAATGAAGGTAATACGCCTCATACTGCAGAATGACAGGGATCATTTTCTTTAAAGTATTTGTCTGAATAGCACATACACTGTGTTACCATTTTTCAGGTGGTATCTTCTC
Organism: Silurus glanis; assembly: GCA_014706435.1. Lineage (NCBI taxonomy): Eukaryota > Metazoa > Chordata > Actinopteri > Siluriformes > Siluridae > Silurus > Silurus glanis. The sequence goes on from JAAIIK010000113.1 coordinate 1,487,944, forward strand.
CATAAAAAACTGAGCATATGTGACACTAAAAGCGAAACGTTCCCTTAATTATAGCACTATGCACATTCCTGAACTTATCAGATCTTTTTAAAACAACTATAACATAAAAAGCGTGCTTCTGCTAAAGGAGAATATTGAACAGGGTCAGATGGTGTTTATTTTCTTATTCAAATTTCAGGTTCATGCTGGACCAGTTTGAGTGTTTTGGTTTGACAAGCACCGGTGCATATAAATGAAATGTCAGGTGTTGTGCCCCTGTGGAATATATTAGGCAGCGAGTGAAAATGTTGTCCCAAACTTGTTGTGTTTAAAAAATAAGCTAGTGTAAGGATTTGAGCGAGTTTGACCAGGGCCAGATTGTGATGTCTAGACAACTGGGTCAGAGAAAATTTAAAACTGCAGCTCTTGTGGGCAGTTTTTTCCATCTGCAGTGGTCAGTATCTATCAAAAGTGGTCCAAGGAAGGAACAGTGGTGAACCGGTGACATGGTCATGGGCGGCTGAGGTTTATTGTTGCATGTGGGGAGCAAAGGCTGGTACGTGTGTTTCAATAAAACAGACGACCTCCTGTAGCTCAAATTGCTGAAGAAGTTAATGCTTTGATGCTTGACAAGTCACAACTGTTTTGGCAGAAAAAGGGGGACCAACACAATATTTGACAGGTGGTCATAATGCTATCCCTGGTCAGTGTTTTCAGGTTTGGGTCTCCTAGTTCATGTGAACTATAAGCATCTATAAACATCCTATAATCTGTTCAATCGTGCACCTTCAACTTACAACTTAACAATATGGAGAAAAAAACAGATATCTCTGGGAAAGTCCCACTACTTTTGCCTATAATGTGTAATTGTACAAAGGTCATTAGCATGTGTAAAGAAGTGGTGTAAAATAAAAATATGCTCAAAAAAGATTTTATTTTCCATATTCTCCAACTGTCATAGACTTTTTTTTTTAGTATAATGGCAACCTTCATTAAAAAAAAGGAGCCTATTAATTAAATGTCACTTTCTTTACTCACCTACAAGTATTTTTCTTATTTCTTAAAAAAATATTATTTTCCTTTGTAATATATTTATTAGTAAAGTGATGTTCATCATTCAGGATTATATTTTTGAATCAGTCACTCAAAAAAAAGACAAACTCTGGAGTTAAAGTGAAAGAAAGAAAGAAAGAAAGAAAGAAAGAAAGAAAGAAAGAAAGAAAGAAAGAAAGAAAGA
>JAAIIK010000113.1:1508954-1564485 GCA_014706435.1 Silurus glanis
CACACACACACACACACACACACACACACACACACACACACACACACCCTGATCCGCCGATCACACACTCTAAGTGAGAACAGTGTGTTGTCTTTGTTCCATTCCTTGTTTGTTGTAATCAGTGAGTTGCTAATCTTTCACATTGACACATCTGTGTTGCATGGTGGCACTGATTTATCCACACACACACACACACACACACACACACACACACACACACACACACCCCCTCTGGCTAAGGAGTGGATTGGTTATTAACATGATATAATCCACGGATCAGCATGTACATTATTTTACATATTTAACAGCATGTAGTACACAGGAAATGCTCTACTCCTGAAACTAGAACCAACTTCTCTTAAAGTAATAGCATAGTACTGCTGAGAGTAGTTCTACCTGATCCTCCTTCCCTCCTGGACAGAATTCATCAGTTTAGAAAATTTTGTTGTCTGATGTTTGCTTCTTTTTTTTTTGTACTTGCGCTTTAAGGCTTCTAGCTTCCAGTTTAGTGGCATAGAAAACAATAGACGGGGTGTGTATTGATAAACTGGTTATCCAATAATGAAAAGTGCAGGATAAACCCGTGAAATTACTCTATATAACGGTGTATGAAGTCACTGAGTGGCTGACTGTAGTACGATTTGTAACCCCGCCCATTCCCATGTATGTCATTGAATGAGAAAGGACCTGGAAATACATAGTGTCCAGTTGAATTCAAGGCAGTTGTTTCTGAGATCGCAGCCAGTATTCCTTGTGTTAAACACATCAAATAAATAAAAAAGCATGGCTAGTTTTCAGTCAGCTGATTTGCCATGTTGTGCCATGGGCCATGTAAAGTTGCACTTCAGATGATGTCTCAAAGTCTGCACAGTCTCGACTGTCTCCACGTCTATACCTACTGTACATTCTCTGGCTCCAACTTACATTTAGACCAAAAATTAACAAAAAAAAAATCTAATTTAAATATTAGTTCATACCTTCAAAACCGTACAAAGTGTGACATGCCGTGGAATGTTTTTAATGACATAAAACTTAAGAAGGTTAAAAACATATAGAGGAATTATAAGGATTAAACTTTTTTATTTAATTTAATAAAAAAAAATTATAGTATAATTCTTTATCTTCTTCTTCTTCTTCTTCTTCTTCTTTTGGCTGCTCCCATTTGGCCGTCTCCATTCCCCCCTGTCCTCTACATCTGCCTCTTTCACACCAACTACCTGCATGTCTTCCTTCACCACATCCATAAACCTCCTCCTTGGTCTTCCTCTTTTCTTCCTTCCTGGTGGCTTCATCCTCAGCATTCTTCTACTGATATACCCCATGTCCCTCCTCTGCACATGTCCAAACCATCTCAATCTCACCTCCCTCACCTTGTCTCCAAAATGTCCTACATGCGCTGTCCTTCTAATAAACTCATTTCTAATCCTGTCCATCCTCGTCACTCCCAACGAAAACCTCAACATCTTCAGCTCTGCTACCTCCAGCTCCACCTCCTGTCTTTTACTCAATGCCACTGTCTCTAAACCATACAACATCGCAGGTCTCACCACAGTCCTATAAACTTTCCCTTTCACTCTCACAGATACTCTTCTATCACAAATCACTCCTGCTATCACTCTTTTCCACCCACTCCACCCTGCCTGCACTCTTTTCTTCACTTCTCTAACACACTCTCCATTACTTTGCACTGTTGACCTCAGGTACCTGAACTCCTCCACCTTCTCCACCTCTTCTCCCTGCAACCGCACCACTCCACTGCCCTCCCTCTCATTCACACACATAATATTATATTTAATTGCAATGCTAAAAAGAAAAAAAGAGTTCACAATAAGAAAATAATCAAATCGATCTTACGATGACAATAGCAATACGACAATAGTGTAAAAATATTTGAAGCTTCTTGCGGCAGGCAAACTTAGCGGCGCATAATCATCCCTCTAACCGTTCCTCGTGCACATGCCCAGTGCCACATATTGTACACTGTATAGTTTATACAGTGTGGTATTTAAACTGTTTGTTTTGTTAAATTATTAACAAATTACAGTATACTACCCCATACTGATCAATGATTAAGACTATTGGGTAGGCTAGGGCATGTTTCGACTAGGGCTGAAACGATTTCGCAAGTAACTTGAGTAATTAGAATACAAAAAAGCAGCAAATTATTTCCTTTGTTTAGGCCATTTAACTATACACGGAACACTGTGTTTCCCCACGGACCATTATTACTGACCCACCACCCACTAATCTCTGGTTGTGCATGCTCTCTGTGTTGCCAACTCCCCTTCTCACTTTCTGTGTTTTCACGTTGTGCATACGCAGGGCTCAGAGTTTACTTACAGGTGCGCACTTTTCTCCCGTCAGGATATAAATGAGATCCCTGGACAGGTATACACAGAAGATGCTGCAGAAACTTTGGGATCATTTTAAGATAAAACATGCACACAATAAAACAAACTTTTTTCAAGGTCATTTAAAATGAATGTTAACATTTTTATTGATATATTTGTATTTCCAATTTGATGTAATATGGCAATTAAATGCACTAAATGGGTTTCGTTTTCACAGATTGCAATTTCAGCAATAAAAATGTAACTTTTTCTAAAAAGGAAACAAATGACTTGTTGATTTTTGGACACCTGTCTTATTTTTTTTCTTGTATATTTAGTATTGCTCTTGAATTGAATCTCTAATTCAATTACTTGATTAATCCATGGACTAATCAGGAGAATACTCGTTTCTGAAATAATTGATAGCTGCGGCCCCGGTCTCGACTTACGATAGTTTAAAGTTACTGTATGATGCGGTCATCTGAGCTGAACTTATCTCCATGTTAAGTCGGGGACCACCTCTATTTGATATTATGAGTTTACATAATAAAGTGCAGATGTGCAAGATGTACAATTTTTGATATTTATGTGTCTGTGTTCAGAAAAAGCAGGATGAAGTAATGGGTGTTGTGCTTATAAGTCCAGACATTAGTCTTTGGTGTTCTCCTAGTTGAAGGCACAAACTTCCTGCTTCCTCCTTGTTCTCTCTGTGTTGGTCTTCAGGGAGTAGAAGCATTTCCCTGACCATAATTGATAGAACAGTTCAACTGTTATTTAGATGGCTGAGGTCCTTCACTATCATTTCTGGCCTTGGTCCAGCAGTAGATAGACTGCAGGTCAGGGAGCTCAGTGTAGATTGTATGCTCAGCTGACTACACCACTCTGCTCTGTGTTGTTCTCAAACCAGGCTGATGTTTCCTGTCAGGATGTTCTCAATAGTGCAGGTTTAAAAGTTTCTGAGCACCTTGTAGGGCAGTATATAGTCTCTTAAGCATCTAAGGTGGGTTAGACTCTGATGGGTCTTCTTAACCAGGCCTCCTTATAAGAGTAACTGCCACCATGTTGTCCACTCATATATATATAGTATGGAGTTATTGGCTAAATGAAATGTGCTGTTTTCTTTCAGTATTATATACATTTTGATCATCATTGCATATGTTTTTAGCTGTTTTGTGTTTCTCTTCAGCCAGACAAGTTGTAATTCGGTTATTTATAAAAGTGTAAGTCGAGATATGGCCTAGCCTACCCAGGAATCTTAAAGAATGGTGATCAGTATGTGGTAGTATACTGTAATTTATTAATAATTTAACACATTACAGTAATAAATGAAGCAAAACAGAGCAAATTACACTCCCGTAATGTATAAACTTTACAGTGTATATGTAAGTGGCAGTAGAGGGCAGAGCCGGACGCAATCTGCTTCAGTGTCTAGTGATGCTGTTAAAAAAGGAGAGAACCAAGAGCTACAATTGGGCTTTGAAACACCAAAAACACAGAAAGAAATTAACTCTAACACCTAGACAACTAAACTCTGTCGGCTGCTGGCGAGAGTAAGAGATGGGTACATCCTGGCAGAATCCTAAGTTCTCGTATGGAAATTATACTGCCACGCAAAAATTTAAATATTTTTTTTTTGTTTTTTGTATCGCTGTTTTTTTTTGTTTTTGTATGATAAAATTATGATTTTTCTTTGTGCTTGCTAGGTATTTCATTAGCACTATTGGTGTCTCTGCCAAACTATGTTTTTTTTATTTATTTGGAAGAAAACATCATGATAGTGCTGTTTTTTTCCTGCGATGTCATTCTGAAATGTTTATATATACCCATGTGAAACGACACAATATATAATTATCACACTGAAGTTTATATGTAGGTGAATCTGGGTGGTGGATTTGTAGGCACAGTCCAGCCATAGCTGTGGATCCACTAATTAGCCCACATAAACGCTAGTAATCGGTGGTTAAATGTTCACATCAGGGTTTTAGTAGTAGGTGGGTTTTTCCCAGTAAAGTGTGTGTTTCAAGCTAATCAGCCGCCCTGATGTGGGAGAAACTGTATTCATCGGCCTGCTTTCACTAAACCGTGAACTGTGTTTGTGCTGGAGTCAGGCAGACTAATTTCACTCGAGAGCCCGTTGGCGATATTCACCTCTTTAATTAAACCCATTAGACTGTTAGTGCACAGCAGCAGTGTGAGTTGAAATGACTCACGATTGCTGCTCGACCAAGGACTTGAACAAACCCGGGTTGTTGCTAAAATTTTAAGAAACATCACCAAACTTAAGATATATTATTTTTAAGCAGCAATAAAGTTAGAGCTTTGAGAAATGACTAAATTAAATGGATGTAGCTCAATATATTTCTTACACAATTTTATTTAGATTTTTTTTTTTTATCAAATGTCATTTACATTTATGGCCAAAAGTTTATGGACACCACAGTATCAAACTCTTGTGTGCCACATTTATTCCCCTTCAACTCAATTTCAGTAGAATTTTCTTTGTATAGCATTTTCAACAATGGACATTGATCCAAAATAGCTTCACAGAGATGAGCAGGTTGTAAACATTAAATGTATATGTTAGTACCTATAATTTTATCCCTAATGAGCGAGAATGTTCCCTAGGAATGTATACAGTGCCTTGCGAAAGTATTCGGCCCCCTTGAACTTTGCGACCTTTTGCCACATTTCAGGCTTCAAACATAAAGATATAAAACTGTAATTTTTTGTGAAGAATCAACAACAAGTGGGACACAATCATGAAGTGGAACGAAATTTATTGGATATCTCAAACTTTTTTAACAAATAAAAAACTGAAAAATTGGGCGTGCAAAATTATTCAGCCCCTTTACTTTCAGTGCAGCAAACTCTCTCCAGAAGTTCAGTGAGGATCTCTGAATGATCCAATGTTGACCTAAATGACTAATGATGATAAATAGAATCCACCTGTGTGTAATCAAGTCTCCGTATAAATGCACCTGCACTGTGATAGTCTCAGAGGGCCGTTTAAAGCGCAGAGAGCATCATGAAGAACAAGGAACACACCAGGCAGGTCCGAGATACTGTTGTGGAGAAGTTTAAAGCTGGATTTGGATACAAAAAGATTTCCCAAGCTTTAAACATCCCAAGGAGCACTGTGCAAGCGATAATATTGAAATGGAAGGCGTATCAGACCACTGCAAATCTACCAAGACCTGGCCGTCCCTCTAAACTTTCAGCTCATACAAGGAGAAGACTGATCAGAGATGCAGCCAAGAGGCCCATGATCACTCTGGATGAACTGCAGAGATCTACAGCTGAGGTGGGAGACTCTGTCCATAGGACAACAATCAGTCGTATACTGCACAAATCTGGCCTTTATGGAAGAGTGGCAGGAAGAAAGCCATTACTTAAAGATATCCATAAAAAGTGTCGTTTAAAGTTTGCCACAAGCCACCTGGGAGACACACCAAACATGTGGAAGAAGGTGCTCTGGTCAGATGAAACCAAAATCCAACTTTTTGGCAACAATGCAAAACGTTATGTTTGGCGTAAAAGCAACACAGCTCATCACCCTGAACACACCATCCCCACTGTCAAACATGGTGGTGGCAGCATCATGGTTTGGGCCTGCTTTTCTTCAGCAGGGACAGGGAAGATGGTTAAAATTGATGGGAAGATGGATGGAGCCAAATACAGGACCATTCTGGAAGAAAACCTGATGGAGTCTGCAAAAGACCTGAGACTGGGACGGAGATTTGTCTTCCAACAAGACAATGATCCAAAACATCAAGCAAAATCTACAATGGAATAGTTCACAAATAATCATATCCAGGTGTTAGAATGACCAAGTCAAAGTCCAGACCTGAATCCAATCGAGAATCTGTGGAAAGAACTGAAAACTGCTGTTCACAAATGCTCTCCATCCAACCTCACTGAGCTCGAGCTATTTTGCAAGGAGGAATGGGCAAAGATTTCAGTCTCTTGATGTGCAAAACTGATAGAGACATACCCCAAGCGACTTACAGCTGTAATCGCAGCAAAAGGTGGCGCTACAAAGTATTAACTTAAGGGGGCTGAATAATTTTGCACGCCCAATTTTTCAGTTTTTTATTTGTTTGATATCTCCAATAAATTTCGTTCCACTTCATGATTGTGTCCCACTTGTTGTTGATTCTTCACAAAAAATTACAGTTTTATATCTTTATGTTTGAAGCCTGAAATGTGGCAAAAGGTCGCAAAGTTCAAGGGGGCCGAATACTTTCGCAAGGCACTGTATTTCTAAGTATATTTATTTGATTCATATGAAATTATATTTCACACCCAGATCAAAAATATAAGTAGTGCCACTGAAGGACCAAAATAATGTCAGCCTTATGCAGATTGTGGGTAACTGCCATTTAACGCCCACATCCCCTCCTGCTTCAGTCTTTTTTCCATAAACAAATTCAGCGCTTTACTCATTGACTTGTGAGCATAACTCAGAGTTTGTGTGTGTGTGTGTGTGTGTGTGTGTGTGTGTGTGTGTGTGTGTGTCTGCATGTCTGCATGTTTACCTTCATGCTCCAACTAAAGTTCCCGATGTTTCATTAGCTAATTTCCTGTGCCCCACCTTGTTGTTGACATTTATACTGAAGATCTCAGGGGTGAGTTTCAGCTTCAAGGTTCCCACAAAAGAATATGTGTGTGTGTGTATTTCAGGACTGTCTGCCAAACAGGACACAGGGGCGTAGATGGCCACACAACATACAGTAGATTTCTGAAGAGTAGTCGGTACTGAGTGTACAAATAAGGGTTCAGAATAGAACTGTTACTCCAAGTCAAGGGTGTGCCCGCTATAATGAGTGTGTCCTGTTTAACCCATAATGAGTCAAAATTAGACACAAACACTTTGTTTACCTGATGTCATAATATGGCGCTGTACAAATAAAATTTAATTGAATTAAATCGAAAGAAATAGCAGTACCACAAACTATGACACTGTGAATAATGGATTAGCTTGTGCTCATAACTCTTGAATGAAGCTGAATGGTGTGGAGGATCTGGCCTTTCTGTCCATGCAACCTTTTACAAAATTAGTAGAAGTGAAATGAAAAAAGGTTTTAAGTAGGTGGTCAACTGATTCATCGGTTTTGTCAATAACGCTGCACAGATAGCGATTGCTGGAACTATCCGATATATATTTTGTTGTTTAATGTAGCACCAGGAATTTGGAGGAACGTTGTCTTATTTTCACTGTGTACTGTGTCAGCTATATATGGTAGCAATGACAATAAAAGCTTCTTAACTCTCTTGACTTACAAACATCCTTTCGGCTTCTCCCATTAGGGGTCGCCACAGCGGACCATCCGCATTTTTGATTTGGCACACGTTTTTACGCTGGATGCCCTTCCTAACGCAACCCTCCCCAATTTATCCGGGCTTGGGACCGCCGCTGAAAGTGGCTGGGGTTGGTTCCCTGACCGGACTTGATCTGCAAAAATACATACCGATAGTTTTTCCAGGTTGCATGATACAGTACGAGAGCGGCCTCTAGAGGTGAAACACATGCTGTTTATTTGAAGTGTTTATTTTATTCGTTAAGGATGTTTTTATTTATTTGGAGTGTTACTTGTTGTTTGAGTTTAAATGCATTGTCTTAAATTTACCTCAGTATTTATTAATATAATTCATATAATTGATATTTATTTCATTTAGCACATTTAGTTCAGTAATATTTTACATGGAGTGTTATGATTTTGAATTTTTTTGATTATTTGGTTATCGGCTGTAAGATCCAGTATTGTATAATCCAACCTAGCTATTGGTATCGGTAAAATTCACTGTCATTCAACCTCTTGTTCTAAGGTCATGGCTTATAGTTTGTTTATGCTCGGTTCAGCCTTGGCTATGTATTTACATCAGCCTACATTAAGAGCAGCAATTCCTAAAGTCAATAAGTGTTTTTTTATTTTTTTATTTAAAATATATTTGTGTTAATAATTAAGTACTTACCTGCATCAGATAAAGTGCAAGCCATGCTAATGTGGAAAAAACAAGGAATTTTGAGGCCAGTGTGGAGACTCTGTGTCCAACATTTTAGAGTTAATCAGTAGCTAGAAACTCAAATAACCATTATATCTGCAGGTTGAATCTTGCAAAGAAATGTGGCTGTGAGATCCTTAGAAGCTGGTGGTTTGAGCAACGGCTGACTTTGTAATAAGGTCATCGTTTAAGTCTGCATATACATTTACATTTATGCCATTTGGCAGAGGCACTTATTAAGAGCAACTTGCAGAAGTGCTTTAAAGACTTGATCAATAATTACTTCTTGATTCCTGTTTACTAGGCTACAGATTAAAAATACGGTCAGGCCAAAAAAATCTATTAGGGAGCAAGAAAGTAAAGCTGTTATCACATTTCTTTTAAATATTTCAGGAATATTTAAGGTTATTTCTACATTGTTTTGTGGACCGCCAATGATTCATGTGTTCAAACATCTACTGTAGGAGTTCTATCCATCACCTAGACAAGAAGAGTCTTGATGCATGCCTGCATCCAACCCTGAGTGATGGTTGAGCACTGCTAGAGTGTGTGTGGTGCAGTGCGGGGTGTGATAGTGATAAGTGCGTTGAAGTAAGTGAGTGCTGGTCCATTTTTGGCTTTGTAGGCGAGCAGCAGTGTTTTAAATCTGATATGGGCAACTACAGGAAGCCAGTGGAGCAATGGGGGTGGTGTGGGAGAACTTTGAAGGTTGAAGAAAACCTGTGCAGCTGCATTCTAGATCAGTTATAGTAAAATGGTGCTCACAGGCAGACCTTACAGGAGCCAGTCTGGAAACAAGAAGGGATGAACAAGCACCTGAGAGGCCGGTGTGGATAGAAATAGTTGAATCCTTCCGAAATGTGCATGGGCAGTGGTTAAGGTGTTGGATTTCGTTAGGGAGGTTGTGAGTTCAAATCCCGGTACCACCAAGCTGCCATTACTGGACACCTGAGCAACCCTAAACTGCTGTGTATAAAATGGGATAATTGTAAGTTAGATGATCAATTTCAAAAATAAAAGGACATTTGATTACATATCAGCCTAATATTTTATATTGCTCAAGAATGACAGGACTTTTTCTTCTAGCTCTGTTCATTCTTAAATCTTACTAGAAAAATTATTATATGTGAATTGTCGCATTAAATACATTCTACTCTGTTAAAACATGGAGAGCCTTCTGAACTATGAACTGGTTTCTCAGTAGATTAAATTAAATGCCGGCTTCTTCATGTGGTTCCAGATTAATCTCTGTCATTTGGAAGACATGCATGATATTTGCCTTCATCTCCCTGCAACTTTACTGCAGTTTCCCTGAAACGAGGGTAATAAATCGTACACACTAAGAGTGCAATGTTAAATTCAGGACTTATGTATGTAAAAATAAATATTAAGCTGGAAAGTGAAGAGTGAACGCTCTGGTACTGTACTAAACTGAAAAAGCGATGTTTAGACAACAAAACTGTGCTGGTTGATTGACCTCCAGGAGGAATTTGTGCAAAACAAACAGCTGAGATAAGCCAATCATTTCTTGTTATTTCATTGTTATGCAGTGTTTTTCAGAGGATAACCGAGAATTTGTATTAATAAATAAATTAATAAAAAGAAGTGGATAAAGAAGAAACAAGGTTTAGTTTCCTCTGAGGAATGTTCCCCTTTCTAAAATAATAAAAAAAATTCTGACTACTTTTGGTTTCTGGCTAATGGACTTTTCTTGTACTCTTGTAAAAAAAACATGTTCTTGATAACTTATGAAATAGAAATAAACAGTCCCTTTTTGGTGTATTTGGTCTTCTGCTCTCTGCGGTGCAGGAAAGAATAGTTCTTATGTCATTCCTGTGGTTATTTTATTGGCCTTTAGTTTCACAAGTCTTGAATTGGAAATAAATCCTTTACACAATCCCTTCGTCCTCAGCTCAAGCTTGTGAATGGTAGATCATCTCTCTGTTTACAGCAGGGGGTCTTCCTGTGCTCCCATTTCCCATCAAACTGAGCTGAACTACAGCCACATATAAAACCAGTAGCAGAAGGATTAAAGACCTCTGGGTCTTAAGTGTGGGTCAATACTCCCTCTGCTCTTCTCTCCGAGACTCCCACATTATAATCTATAAGCGAGGCTGGGATACAAACCCAGCCATTAGGGAGGCACAAGCCAGTGCACTCTTAGTGCTGGTCCCAAGCCCGGATAAATGGGGAGGGTTGCGTTAGGAAGGGCATCCAGCGTAAAACATGTGCCAAATCAAATATGCGGGTCACGAATAAGAATTTCATACCGGATCGGTCGAGGCCCGGGTTAACAACGACCGCCACAGGTATCGTTAGCCAACAGGGTACCGGTGGAAATTGGGCTACTGTTGGCCGAAGGAGGAGGAGGAGAGGAGGAAGACGCCTACAGAGGCGACGGGGAAAGGAAAAGTGTAGGAGAGTGGAGATTCGGGTTGGTACTTTAAATGTTGGCACTATGACTGGTAAAGGGAGAGAGATAGCTGATATGATGGAGAGGAGAAAGGTAGATATGTTGTGTGTTCAGGAGACCAAGTGGAAAGGGAGTAAGGCCAGAAACATTGGAGGTGGGTTTAAACTGTTCTATCATGGTGTGGATGGAAAGAGAAATGGTGTAGGGGTGATTCTGAAGGAAGAGTACAGTAAGAGTGTAGTGGAGGTGAAGAGAGTTTCTGATAGGGTGATGATCGTGAAGGTGGAAGTTGAAGGGATGATGATAAATGTCATCAGTGCCTATGCTCCACAAGTCGGCTGTGAGATGGAGGAGAAGGAAAGATTCTGGAGTGAATTAGATGAAGTGGTAGATGGTGTCCCTAGAAATGAACGATTGGTGATTGGGGCAGACTTTTATGGACATGTAGGTGAGGGGAACAGAGGTGATGAGAAGGTTATGGGTAGGTATGGCCTAAAGGAGAGAAATGTGGAAGGGCAGATGGTGGTAGATTTTGCTAAAAGGATGGAAATGGCAGTGGTGAACACTTATTTTAAGAAGAAGGAGGATCATAGGGTGACGTATAAGAGTGGAGGAAGGTGCACACAGGTGGACTATGTTCTATGTAGGAGATGCAACCTGAAGGAGATTGGAGACTGTAAGGTGCTGGCAGGGGACAGTGTAGCTAGACAGCATCGGATGGTGGTCTGTAGGATGGTTTTGGAGGCGAAGAAGAAGAGGAGGAGAGTAAGGACTGAAAGAAGAATAAGATGGTGGAAACTGAAGGAGGAAGACTGTAGTGTGAGGTTCAGGGAAGAGGTCAGACAGAGGCTCGGTGGTGGTGAAGAGGTGCTGAATGATTGGGAAACTACCGCAGGAGTGATGAGGGAGGCAGCTAGAAAGGTACTTGGTGTGACATCTGGAAATAGAAAGGAAGACAAGGAGACGTGGTGGTGGAATGAGGAAGTGCAGGGGAGCATAAGGGGAAAGAGGTTAACAAAACAGAAGTGGGATCGACAGGGTGATGAGAAAAGTAGGCAGGAGTACAAGGAGATGCGGCAGCAGGTAAAGAGGGATGTGGCGAAAGCCAAGGAAAAGGCATACGAGGAGCTGTATGAGAGGTTGAACACTAAAGAAGGAGAAAAGGATTTGTACCGATTGGCCAGGCAGAGAGATCGAGCTGGGAAGGATGTGTTGCAAGTTAGAGCAATAAAGGATGGAGATGGAAATGTGTTGACTAGTGAGGAGAGTGTGTTGAGAAGATGGAGGGAGTATTTTGAGCAGCTGATGAACGAGGAAAATGAGAGAGAGAGAAGGTTGGATGATGTGGAGTTAGTAAAGCAGGAAGTGGATAGGATTAGTAAGGAGGAAGTGAGAGCAGCGATTAAGAGGATGAAGAGTGGAAAGTCGGTTGGACCAGATGACATACCGGTAGAAGCATGGAGATGTTTAGGAGAGATGGCAGTGGAGTTTTTAACCAGATTGTTTAACAAGATTTTGGAAGGTGAGAGGATGCCTGAGGAATGAAGAAGGAGTGTGCTGGTACCGATCTTTAAGCATAAGGGAGATGTGCAGACCTGCAGTAACTACAGGGGAATAAAGTTGATCAGCCACACCATGAAGTTATGGGAAAGAGTAGTGGAAGCCAGGCTGAGAGAAGAGGTGACCATCTGTGAGCAACAGTATGGTTTCATGCAGAGGAAGAGCACCACAGATGCCCTATTTGCTTTGAGAACGTTGATGGAGAAGTATAGAGAAGGACAGAAGGAGCTGCATTGTGTATTTGTGGATTTAGAGAAAGCGTACGACAGGGTGCCAAGAGAGGAGTTGTGGTATTGTATGAGGAAGTCAGGTGTGTCAGAGAAGTATGTGAGGGTGGTGCAGGACATGTATGAGGACAGTGTGACAGCAGTGAAGTGTGCAGTAGGAACGACAGACTGGTTCAAGGTGAAGGTTGGACTGCATCAAGGATCGGCCCTGAGCCCTTTCTTGTTTGCAGTGGTGATGGACAGGTTGACGGACGGGGTCAGACAGGAGTCTCCCTGGACTATGATGTTTGCGGATGATATTGTGATTTGTGGTGAGAGTAGTGAGCAGGTTGAGAAGAGCCTGGAGAGGTGGAGGTACGCGCTGGAGAGGAGGGGAATGAAAGTCAGTAGGAGTAAGACAGAGTATATGTGCGTAAATGAGAGGGAGGGCAGTGGAGTGGTGCGGTTACAGGGAGAAGAGGTGAAGAAGGTGGAGGAGTTCAGGTACCTGGGGTCAACAGTGCAAAGTAATGGAGAGTGTGTTAGGGAAGTGAAGAAAAGAGTGCAGGCAGGGTGGAGTGGGTGGAGAAGAGTGACAGGAGTGATTTGTGATAGTAGAGTATCTGCAAGAATGAAAGGAAAAGTTTATAGGACTGTGGTGAGACCTGCGATGTTGTATGGATTAGAGACAGTGGCATTGAGTAAAAGGCAGGAGGCGGAGCTGGAGGTAGCAGAGCTGAAGATGTTAAGGTTTTCGTTGGGAGTGACGAGGATGGACAAGATTAGAAATGAGTTTATTAGAGGGACAGCGCATGTTGGACGTTTTGGTGACAAGGTGAGGGAGGCGAGATTGAGATGGTTTGGACATGTGCAGAGGAGGGACATGAATTATATTGGTAGGAGAATGCTGAGGATGGAGCCACCAGGAAGGAGGAAAAGAGGAAGACCAAGGAGGAGGTTCATGGATGTGGTGAGGGAAGACATGCAGGTAGTTGGTGTAAAAGAGGCAGATGTAGAGGACAGGGTGGTATGGAGACGGATGATCCGCTGTGGCGACCCCTAATGGGAGCAGCCGAAAGAAAAAGAAGAAGAAGCGAGGCTGGGATACAGTGTGTAGTTTTTGGGATATTTTTATTAGGTTTGCATGTGACCTCCAGACATATGTTATAATAAACCAGCTGATATAGTCCATGATAATAAGATTTATGTGAATTTTAGATATCTCTATATTGGCCAAGTCTTGGGGTGATGGTGCTGTATGTGCTGAAAGTCCATAGATGGCAGTGTTCTGCAGTGACTTTTAAAAAATATATATATACATATAGCCCAGTGAACTACAATCATGGCTAGTAAGTTTCAAAACCATTCCAGTTAAACCTATTTAAATATAAAAATCGGAATGTTTTGATACACCTGAAAATGGCAAATGAGCAGAAATGGGCACTTGAGGGTTAAGGACATTGCTCAGGGGCTCAGGAGAGGTAGCTTGGTGGTCCTGAGATATGATCTCACAATTATGATAGCTTAGTAGTTATGGCACTGTGTAACTGTTTGAAGGGTCAGGCTTTAAACCCCGGTATTCTCAAGCTGCCACTCTTGGGGCCCTTGAACACGGCCCCTAATTCTCTGTGATCCAGGGGTGCTGTTAGATGGCTGACCCTGTGCTCTGACCACAGCTTCCTATCATTGCTGGGATATACAATTAAAGATATAGATAACATATAGATAAGATAACATATATATTCCACCATCCCAACATTCCTAACATTTACAATTCAACTTTTTAATCTCTCTAGGTTCTAATGCAGTCAGACTAAATATGAGTAAAACCTAAGTCTGGTGAAGGTCAAAGGACGCAGGGCATGAAAAATAAGTACCCCCATGCCTTTCATGTAAAAACTGCCAAGACGGGACTTACTTATTTATTAGAAACACTTACAGAAATAGGAATCTTGACCGGCGTAACTTGACTGGCGTAACATTACGCCAGTTTCAAAAAGCGATTATCTATAGGTTTATGCTGTTTACACAACAAAAGGAAATGACATCAACCCTGAACAGCTTTTTTTTGTTTGGGAAGTGCCTATTGTTTCAGTGTGTATGTGTGGCCTCGCTGTCTGAGGCTTTGTCATAGTCATGCTCGGACCTGGTTTTAATAATAGCTCACAGTATCATGGGAAAGCGTCTTCCCTCCCATGTCTCTGCTGTTCTGGGTTTTTCTGGGCTGTTCCACAGAGGTCAGCCCTTTAGCCCCGTTTCGCCTGCGGGACCAAATTAACACTGGCTAGAGTGACCCATTTACAGCAGGACCTGAAAGGAACCTGTGGAATAGCGCTGTAGCCTACTTACTCTACCCTACTTACCCCAGCGTGCGTACGCCCGCACACACACACACACACACACACACACACACATTTATGCACTTATATATTTATATACTTATACTGACCCGCATGCACATTCATATCCTTGCACACACGTTAAGTATACAGAAGTGTATGGGTTAAGGGTGGAAAGTGTCCCTGGTTTTCATCATTTGTTTATAAAAAGCAAAAGCCTTGACTAATTTGAGTTGTTGCAATTTCAGTGAACTTTATATGTCGCAATGTAGCTGGGGTGAAAACACTGAGGAGACAGCGGTGCTAGAAATTCGGCAACACATTAGCGAGAAACCGCTAACACATTCTGTCTCTTCATGGTTATAATGAGGAAATAATATTAATAAATGTGCAAGCCAGATAAAAAAAATTGTTACTGGACAAAACACCAGTAAACACAATTTACATTCACTGTAATCTTTTGTGTCAATCATAACGACAATGTACCACATTAACATTTTCATGTATATCCGTTTGCTTCTCTCAGGCTGTATTTATCACCTTAATAGCTAATAATCTGGCTACATGGTATTTCATTAGGTTAGCTACCAGTCTTTAGCTTTTTTTTCAGGTTTGTGGGCACATAAGTAGACCTGGGTAGCACACAAGTGAACTAGCTACAAGCTAATTCATTTTGGTCAGTCGGAACAATAGTATACCTAAACTATTAGTGATCATTCTGGAAAAAACATCTACTATGTAATATTTGTCTTACAGACTTTTTGGGGAAAAAACATAACAGCAACAATGTATTTTTTCTAATACGTTCTGTGTGGATACGTGTTATTCCTTATTTTTATAGTTAGCTTGCTCCCAGCTTTATTCATAAAGATGATGATTTATTCATATACTTGTATAATTACACAATTATATACACTTTATGGACAAAAGTATTTGGACACCTGACGTTTCCAGATATACGAGGTTCTCCCCCAAACTGCTACCACAAAGTTGGAGGCACACAATAGTATAGGATGTATAGGAAATTTTCCCTTCACTTGAACTTGGAGACCCAAACCTATTTCAGCATACACCAACTCATAAATAATAGTGTAGCTTTTTTTGTGAGACAATGGTGTTTGTTTCTCAGTCAGAAGTCTCAGAAAACATCTCAGATCAAAGAGACAAGCCTATCTGAATAGAGGCTTCTTGCTGTGATCTCTGAAAGGATGAAATTTCAACATCATGTGAACACAACCATTACACAATGCTGTAACAGAGGTTAGCTATGAAGCTAGATGCCAGTGAATATACCCAGCTACTTATTAACTTTTGCTGCAGACATATAATTAGCCGATAAATAAGAACTGTATAAAAAGCGAAAAGAAAAGGTGATGGACTGGAGGTAGGAATGTTATATGTTGTGGTAAGGGTTGTGGATAAGGTTGTGATTCGCTGAGCAAATGTAATTTAAGCCCTGCCTCCATAGAGCCTATGACTGAACGCAATGAACATTGTGTATAAACAGTTTAGGTCAGATGTTTCGTTGTGAGTGTATGTGTGTATGTGCGTGTTTTCTTTTATGAATCTTTATGACATTCCTGAAAACACACCGCATTAAGAATAATAAGGTGATTACATAGGAGTGTTACAGAGGAGTGTGTCTGTGAATAAAGGTGCACGACACATTCCAGACCTGTGTGTCATTTCCTTGTTGTGGCCAGTTTCGGCCCAGCACGTTTCATGTATCAAATACATGCACACACACACACACACACACACACACACTGCTGCTCAAATCCCAGAAACATCTGCCTCCTGCTGAAGAGTCGGCTAAAGAGGGAAAAACCTGTGCCGAGGAAACACAGTAAAAACCAGAGAGAAAGAAAGAGTGAATGGGGGAAAAAGGAAGGATGAGGCCTCCATTCACAGCTGGGCTGCGCTATATAGAACACGTGTGGCGGAGAAATAGCATTTCCTGAGGGAGGAGAGAGGATGGAGAGAGCGGTGAGAGAGAAAGAGAGCAACGAGAAGGAGGAAGCGAAAGAGGAAAGTGTGTGAAGACGGCCCAGGCAGTGATAGATGGAAGTATGTTCTTTGTGGAGAATTATACAAAAGAGCTAAAGAGATTTTTTTGAAACTTTCATTTAGCAGAGGAAGCAGCAATGCCGGACTCAAACCTGGGGTATGTCAGCTTGGAAACTTTGCTGTGTCTGTGTGTATGTACTTTGGGAGAGAGAGCGAGAGAGTGTGTGTGAGAGAGAGAGAGAGAGAGAGAGAGAGAGAGAGAGAGAGAGAGAGCGCTGTTTATGTGATTTTATATGGAATTTGTGAGAAACACTTTAAATGAAGATAATCTGAATTAGATATATTGGTGAAAATATATGATGGTCTTTATAGCACTGGATATAATGTATGCTGTGAAAATTAATAGAAGAATTAGCATTTTTGCTGTACTGCATAGTCATGTGACTGTTTGTCAGGGGACATTTACTTTTGGACACAGTTACCTTATAATAATGTGTACTATTTGAAGATAATGACAGAAGACAGAAATGGTACAATTAGTTCGCATAGAAACGATTGAGCATTTGAAAACACACACATATTTTATGCATAATATAATCTTCCAGAAGGCATGGTATTATGATGGCTGTCACAGGGACATTAAGTACTTATCAGTTTGCATTCATTTTCATAGATGCATTTCTTTATAAGGGTGGCAAAGACATTTGTATTTTCTTTTAAGTCTTAAATCCAATAATACTTAAATTATTTTTGAGGTCGAAGAAATTTTTTTTGAGAGTTTAAATCCCAGCCACACCATGATGCCACTTCTGGGCCCCTGAGCAAGGCCCCTAACCCCATAGCTCAGTTGTATAATTGAGATCCACATAAGTAGCTCTGGATAAGGGTGTCTGTTAAATGTAAATCCAAATTCTTCTCTAGAGCTTGCAATCTTGATTGTAAATGGTCAAAAGTGATGAAAAGTCAGATTCATTTTCTCGAACAGCATTAGAGTGAGTAAAGTGATGTCTTCAGCTGAGAAGGTTCCAAATGTACAGCCTGACCAACTCAAGAACTATGAGGATTGATTTGGATTGTCTACTACAATGGCTTAGGACTGGCAAATCCTGGCAAGAACATTACTGCATTTAAGTGAAAAGTTCATTGAACAGTTCATCTCAAAAATGATAATGAATGGACATTTGGCACCACTTAGATGAGAATGGGTTCCTTTTTGAGTCTGGTTCCTCTTAAGGTTTCTTCTTCCTACTATCTCAGGGAGTTTGTTCTTGTCGTTGTCACAACTGACAGATCTATAGAGACTTATAGAGACATTAGAGACATTTTTAATGTATATTTCTAACCTATAGCTGCTTTGGGACAATCGATATTAAAATCGATATACAAATAACATTGAAATGAATCCCAGTGTGGTTATTGTAAATATGATATGAATATAATGACATGAAAACATAGCAACATTTGGAAAAATGAGCCATAATTAAAAGAAAGACAGAAAATGAGACAGGTTCCTGCTCAAACATTCCTTGACTGTGAGTATGCATGGTGTGTACATTTGTGTGTGTGTTTGTATGTGAAACAGTGCCCTCCTTCACAAGCCCTGTAAACTGAATTGCGAATGAGCATAAAAGTGGGTGTGAATGGGTGTACAAGTTTATATTTATAACTAGCAGCAGTACTGTGCATGTACTGTATTACTTCATAAAGGCAGATTTAGTGTTAGATCTGTGTGTCGAAGTGCGTCACTGGGAGCTGCTTTGCCTTCCTACACCATCCTGTTTACACTGAGCGTTCCTGCCAGTTCAGTCACAGCACCTACTCGATGTGTGTGTGTGTGTGTGTGTGTGTGTGTGTGTGTGTGTGTGTGTGTTGACACCACTTAACGCACATATACACAGAGTTACATACTATGTTAGCACACGTATGTAGGTATTTACTTATTTAAAATAATAATTTATTTTATTAAGTACATGCAATGTCATTTAACTATAAATATTATATTTTTTTTTTGTAAAATTGGATCTAATTGTATTCAAAGGCAGAGACAAACCATTTTCGTAATGCTCATAAATGGTCTAAAGTTGCTGACTAACCTGTTTACTGGCTTCAAATCCAGATGTATTGTGGATTTTATTTGGATTGACATACTAATGGCTATAATCTGATTAAAAATACCATAGTGTTGTAGAAAAACGTGACCACATGCACGTAAGCATATTTACAGACTTATTAAATCCCAGATCAATGCTCTTTTTTTTTTTTTTTGTGGGATTATGCATTTCTGTAAATTCAAGTCCAAACTTGTACCAAGTATGACCTTAAACTAAAATAAAAACAAATTCATTATATAGAATCATCTAACCAATAACAAAGACATGTTTGATTTGGCTAAAACATGTCTTTTTCAAAGTTTGAAGTAAATCCTTAATCAGGTTTTGTGTCAAAAATGTCTTCCACTGATACTGGCACCAATAACCACTAATTAGATGAACACTGTGACCCACCTTTACAGACAGCGAGAGAAAAAACACTCATTAGGTGCCATGTCTGCACATTTTTCTTGTTGTTGTGGGAGAGACAGTCCTTGTGTCAGCTGAACTTTCCCAGGAACACAGTCACCAACACCCACCAGCTCCGTCTGTGCTGTTGACCCATCCTGTGTGTCTGTGTGTGTGTGTGTGTGTGTGTGTGTGTGTGTGTGTGTGTGTGTGTGTGTGTGCGTGTGCTTGTTTGCTTTGATTGACAGAAAAAGACATAAAAGAAAACTTCAGCCAAGTATGGTAATCTGGCTACTAATGAATGAAAAACAGCATGAAGATACACTTTGCAGTGCTCATGCTAACTAGCTTTAAGTGCCTTACATTGCTTCACTTCACTGTCAGCTAGCAATATAACACAATAACTACCTCCAAAGTGTCAAAGGGCTTATTTAGCAAATGTTGGAACCTCTTATTTTAGGACTACTAATGTAGCAGAAGTAGGACTGGAAATAATAAACCCAATGTTCTGATTCCCATGTCTAACTATAGGAATTTGACATTTGAAACAATGACTAGGACAAAAAAAAAAGTCAATTGTAAGCTTTAATTTTAAAGCTTTTATATCTATCTTGAGTGAACCATATGATATTTTCCATTGTTTACTTCTCTTGTATAAAAAGGCATCTTGTTTAAAGAGGCAAATGGACAAATGTCTACTTAGCCATTATTGGGACATCTGTTTCTCGTTGCATCATTAATTCGCAACTTGAGAGCGAATAAAGCATCTAGCATTGATTTTACGTTATCCATTTGCATCTGTAAACAGTTGCTCTCAACATAAGAGGCTGCTAATCTTCTAAAGCTTACTGTCCCATCTGTGAAATCGTTGGAGCACAGACATGACCTGTGAGATAAACTTAATACCTTTACATCATAACACCCTTAACTTGCAACAGGATAGTTCTGAAATAAAAGTGTATTTCAGGGCTTTGATTCAAATAAACTAGGCTTGCATCTTCCTTACAGAAGTAAAGCCTAAAGAGACCTGAGACTAGCGGAAACTAAAAATGGTTGCATGCCATTTTTAATTCAGCACCACAGGACTGACTGCAAGAGCTGTCAGAACTAATTTCATGGTTCAAATACTATTTTAGAATATTTATTTTCTTGAAAAAAATCCACTATTGTATATATATAATGCCATGAGAAGCTCCTGCCTATTGAGCCATTTCACCATATTTTCATCACATCAAAGTACTGCCCCAGTAATTAGGGCATATAGCTTTAATTAGCTTCAGCACTAAGTTTTTAAATGCCTAAGCAAATTAAACCTGTATTAATATATACAATCCCACATGATTAACCCTACCTGGGCTGAATAAAAATGTAGCATCACTATTATGGCCTGATAATTAGTCTACACAAAAGCTGAAGTTATTTTTGTACTGGGGTAGGAGATGCACAGTACTGAGTATGATCCTGCTCAGTGTGTGGTAGTGGTCCATTTTAGAACCTGCTGCCTTGAGCCTTTTTGTGTGTACATTTTAAACTACTAAAGCATTTTCCTCCAGGTTTATATTTCTGCCTGGGTAGTAGAAAATATGTACATAAATGGATAAGTTGCATTTTCATTTGTTCCTTCTATCTAAGCATAAACATATGACCTTCTGAATAGTATTTGGCCTCTGGGTTTCTCTAGGTTGGGACTTTTTAAATAGAAAAAATGTGAAAGATACATATTGGTTTCTAGTAGCAGGTACATTTGCTTCATATATTCTTTAGGTAGATAAACAGTGACCTGTGAATTTACAAGCTTTTAACTAGCCAAAAGCAAATATTTAGGCAGGACTGTGGTGTCTTTGTTTTTTAAAAACATTTTGCTTAGTAATACAGTAGTATCACCAGGCTTTTGACCTCACTGTCTTTTAACTGTTGTTTGGCTCACATGTGAAATAGCTGTCTCATCCACTGTCATTCATCAGAGCTGTTCTGCTAAAATTCTGTTTTCCCCTCTGAGGTAGTTCTAAATAAAATCAGTTACTTATTGAGGATCTTGGGGATCCCTTGGTGGCTGATTTGCAAGATTTTTTTTAATTGAAATAGGGTACTACATAGAACATTTAGGTTCTCACCGTATCCTTGAACATGATAGATGAAGCGTTTTCATAGAAAAACACACCGTAACCATTATATGTAGTTCACAAACGGAAGCTACTAAATGATCTGACCAAAATGTTCTTTATTTGTTTTGCTTGTACATAGATTGAGTGGGTGCAGTAAGCCACAGGCATGGCATTGGTCCAGTCCCTTCCAGTGACTACTGACCACCAACCTCCAGGACTGGAGAGTCGAAGACAACGTTCGTCTCCTGTTTCACCACCCTCTCTAGGGGGCATGGGTTCCGTAAGCAGTATGATCCCCAGCCACACCGCATACCACGGTCGGAACAACTTGGAGGTCACGGCTCAGATTCGCCGAGTAGCAGGCTCGGGACGGCTCCACTCCGAGTCCTCTCGTGAAGGAATCTATGTAAGTCAAACACCATCAAGCAAGAGGAAGGCCATTGCAGCTCGAGGTAAAGGAATTGGCGGACGATCCTATTCACATGAGGATTTGATCACTGACTGGAATGATAACTGGTTGCATTTAAGCCAGAATGGAGGGGAGATGGGCGTGGATGGGCCTCCTAAATTGGTACCTGTTTCTGGACAGTTAGAGAGGGTAAGTACTAATAGAGTCTAAAAGTATATGTAAATGAAAATTGAAAAGTAAAAGCCGATGTTTTTAATAGTTGGAAATAATGCTTTTTGTCTAATAAAAATACTGACTGCATATAAACAATGACTGAATATGAATAACAAAATTATGTGGACTCTTGATTACCAAGAACTTCTATGGACTGAGTACCCACACTAAACTGTTACAACTTGGAGCCAAATTTTCCTTAATTGTGATAGGTGCTATGACAAAATAAATAGTCCACTGTGTAAGAAAACCAACATAATGTTCAAATAAAAACAGTTACATCAAATATTGACCAAGTGGAGCGAATAATTATAACCGTTTTAACTTTCCAGAATGTACAGCAGGCCATCATCCGACCAACAGCGTTCAAGCCTGTGGTGCCAAAGAGTAGAAATGCTATGCAGTATCTCTCGCCACAGCTAGGAGGCTTATCAGGGAGCCAGGGCAATCTCAGCGTACTCTCTCCAGAACAAGACGTCAACCCTGTAACCACAGAACGACGCAGCTCCTACAGTGGGGCTCGAAATGGTTTGTTCAGCCAGTCCTTTACCATGACAGACTCAGGCCGGAACTCATTAACTAACCTGAATGCATACAATGGCCCAGTTTATAGTTCAAACCAAACAGAAGCTAGCAAGCCTGTGCTTAGCCATGGGCACTCTAATTCAGACAGTGGACGTTCATCTTCTAGCAAAAGCACGGGATCTCTTGGAAGTCGCAGTCAACCAGGTATATCAGACTTGGGATCAGGTGGACCCTCTCCTCCACCAATAGAGGCTTATGAGGCCATTGTGAGAGACTTGGAGGAAAAATTAAGAGAGAGAGAGCTGGAGTTGCAGCACTTACGAGAAAACCTGGATGAGAATGAGGTAGCTATTTGTCAGGTAAGTGAAAAGTATTTCAACCATGTTCAAGGAATGTACCCAAGCCTTTTCAGCTTCAAATATCTGATTGGAAATATACTTGATAGAGCATTGATGAAAGCAGTGGTGGTATCAAGATACCACTAAAAGCACATATCAACTTGAACCACTAAAAACATTTCTTTACCATAAGAAACATAAGAAACAAAAAACATGTATCCCTTTTGGCAGGTGTACGAAGAGAAGCAGAAACGCAGTGAGCTGGAGATGGAAGAATTGCGACAGAGCTGTGCCACTAAAATGCAGAAGGCATCACAGAAGGCCCAGCGGGCACAGCAACTCCTTCAGTTCCAGATCTTCCAGCTTCAGCAGGAGAAAAAGAAGCTGCATGATGACTTTACACAAGTCTTGCAGGAACGGGAGAGGTATGAGGAACGCTGTGCTTCCTTTGAACGGGAACACACACAACTGGGACCCAGACTGGAAGAGACCAAATGGGAGGTGAGATAAGTGAGACACTATTTCAGGCCAGTTGAAAGCAGGTGCACCTCTTGATTCTATTTAATTACTAATATTGTGCACATACATTACAAACATTAAACAAGAAGCAAGCATGATGGACTAGGTCATAAACAAAGATAAGATAACAAGACACAGGTAAAACATGCTACAGACACCAGGGTGAACCAGGGCATGGCCAGTGTGGTGTAATGGGCTGGAAACTTAAGAGATTTCTGTCATCTGACAGTTGGGGTGGGACGGATATTTGGATTGAAGTAAGAGCCTAAAGCAAGGATAATGTATCTTAGGTAAAGCAGGGACTGACATACATAGCAGCAGAAACTGGAGATAAAGACAAGAGAGAGACCAGGTGTGATGCGGAGAATGAGGCGGAAGCCGAAGTATGCGCAACCAAAGTCTTTAATAAACAAAAGGCAGGAAATACACACACAGGTAGAGAAGCTGTATCTTCCTGAGAACGAAAACGGCAGTTCGTTTAAAGTAATCCACAGGCGCTTTCCCCAGCGCGGTGCTGGCAGCAGCAGAGAAGCGTAGTGCAGACAGCGTGACGTGTGGAAAAACAATAACGGACAATGTGTGGGTGAACATGAGCTGCTTATATGTGTATGTGGTTAATGGAGATCAGGTGCACCGTGTTAATAATCAGGCGAGCAGCTCCGTGCGGGCAGGGCTGGTGCGGGTGAGGACGCAGGGTGCTCCCTGACACCAGGAGACAAGAGAGGTAGCAATTTGATTTGGATTAATACCAAAACTAGACTGAGGATCATTAACATATATAGAAAAGCCAGAAAAAAAAAAAAAAAAACGTGAAAGTGTTGCCTCTTCATTATCTAGCTTAAGTTTTTTTTTTTTTTTTTGACTGGAAACCAGACTAACTGGAGACCAGAGCCACAAGGTCAGGAATGAACAGAACACTGGGAACAGAACCTGGAGTCACAGCTGGACTTTCAGCACAGATAAAGAGAAAATAGACTATTCCAGATCTTTATTGGGCTTCACTGGGACCTGAGGCCATCTAAACTGGGACGGAGAAACAGCAGGCAAGGGCAGGAAAGCCAGTGATCAGGAACAAACTGTGACTGTGAGCAATCTTGGAGGTTTGGGATGGGAAACTGAGGTGTTCTTTATCTGGTTAATAGTTTTTGATTTCGGAAGGGATTCTGAACCATTTTCACCCAGAGAGGTGACCCTCAAAGGTGGCAAATTGTTTGTTTTGCGGTCCAGCTGGCACCAATGATACTACATAGGCTATAGTGAGTCAATCAGCTTTGGCCTTTTTTAATGGTCTGAGAAAGATAAAAAAGCCTAATGATCACTTCATCCTAGATGTCTTCTAACTAGACAGACAAATATTTGCAGAGATGATACACCGACCAAGCATAACTGTTTGGACACCGATCAGGCATAACTTTATGACCACCTGCCTAATATTGTGTCGGTCCCCCTTTTGCTGCAAAACAGTCCTGCCCCATCGAGCATTAATGACATTAACTTCTTCAACAATTTCAGCTACATGAGCTCGTCTGTTAGATCGGACCACACGTCCACCTTTCGCTCCCCACGTGCATCAATGAGCCTCAGCCACCCATGACCCTGATGCCAGTTCACCACTGTTCCTTCCTTGGACCACTTTTGATAGATACTGACCTCTGCAGACTGGGAACAGCCCACAAGAGCTGCAGTTTTGGAGATACCCAGTCTTCTAGCCATCACAATTTTGCCCTGTTATATACATTTCTGTTGATGTGTGGTCCAAGCTAATTTAAATGTGGTTTAAAATTTACAAGTTGTAAATGTTTTTCCTTTGAAAGAGGAATCCAAAAGGGACACCATACCACACTGGGCCTGTGCCCCAGATATTTTTAGCTGTTCCCTGTCTACTTAGGGCCCTTTGAATCATTACTTCGTGCAACCCCTCATTTCTAACAACACCCTATTCCAATTCCTACCATTGTTAAAAAAGTATGGGCACCTATACTCTGATAATAAGCTTTGCTATTGGTATACCTTGTAAGTTACACAGCTTTTTCTTTCACGTCTTACTCATCCTTTCTTCTCCACAGGTGTGTCAGAAGACAGGCGAGATCTCTTTGCTAAAGCAGCAGCTGAAGGACTTGCAAACAGACCTGTCTCAGCGAGTAGGAGAGGTGGTGACACTACGAGGACAGTTGCGGGAAGTGCGGACTGAGCTTCAGAACTGCCAGAGCCAACTACAGGAGGCACATACACACACACGCACCCGTGCCCTCGAGCTGGAGGTGTGTGAGAACGAGCTGCAACGGCGCAAAAGCGAGAACGAGCTGCTGCGAGAGAAAATGAGCCGTCTGGAAGAGGAGTTACGGCGACTTCGACAGGCTTTGAACGAGTATGCTGAGGCTCCGCCCCTCATGCAGGAAGCAGGCTACAGAGGAGGAGGGGGAGGAGCTGGGGGTGGTACAAGTATTGAGGAGCAAAGGTTGGCAAGTGATGGGGAGGAGGTCAAAGGTCAGCGTGAGGGTTCCAGGCATCAGGTGGAAAGGATGAAAGGTGAGCTGGCTCGCCAGAGGCAGTTGGTCGAAGATCAGGCGGCGGCATTTGAGAACGAGCGCCACTGCTGGGAGGAAGAGAAGGACAAAGTTATTCGTTATCAGAAGCAGCTGCAGCAAAACTATGTTCAGATGTACCGCCGCAATCGTGAGCTGGAGGCAGCCCTACGTGAGCTTAGCCTCGAGTTGGAGAAACGAGAGCAGGACGACGAGAGCAGCGGCAATGAGGTCACCTTTGACGATGTTGCTGCAACCGAGATATAACACAATAGAATGAATTCGAGTTGGTCATACCTTTTATTTTCATAGCCAAATACAGCTTTATTTCCTCACTGATTGAAAACACACATGCACAGGACTCAATAAACTCAAAAGAAGATTTGGATGAAGAATAGTAATAGTTTTTTCTTTTACCTGTATTTTGACAAATCTCACCGTTGGCCCAAGGATTGACTAGACAAATGTAGAAATATCCATTATGAGAGATCCCTCAGAATATTGGTTGTCATAATATTGCTTCTCAAAGTCTGTTTTTGCTTTTATATCTAGTCACCCACAAATGACTTCCTGATTATACAATTAAAATATAAAGTTCCTTTTTCTAGTCAGGGTCTCGGTGGAGCCGGAACCAAACCCAGGAACAACAAGAAGTTCATCAAATGGTCTACAAGCTCACCTATTACCTATTCTTAGTTATTATCGATATTTAAGGATACTGATTTCCCAGGCCTTCCCAGGTCCCATGACATTAACTAAAATCATCTTCTCTTTAGATATGTGTAATTAAATCATTTTAACCCTTTCAATCTAATCAACACAATTACCTGGGAATCATCTCTGCAATCTAATACTAAATATTTGTGACCATATTTATGGTGTTAAATAGAATAATAAACTTTTAAAATAGGTTATTTTGACCTAAAGCAATCTGCCTTTCCAGTGCTACACTATCATACTGCACATCCATTCACATATACAGGACCCTGAAGAGGTCATTAAAAGGTTTGTATTTTATATTTTTAGGTCATAAATATGTCACATATAATGGGACTATAATAGTGTACGCTAAATTATCTCGAAATCTTGGGCACAAAGGGTAAAGTTCAAGGTTTTCCGCCTCATATTTCTACCTTCTATCTGCTTTCACATGCTGTCATGAGACTAGTTGTACTCGCCACGTCTGTTTTTGTGCTTAACGCGGTCATCCTCGTATAGAGTTTGTAGGCTGTGAAACTCAAATTTATGCCTATTTAATACGTAATTGTGGAATGGTGTCTCAGGAGACATCACTTCAGCAATGTACAACTGCTTTGTTTGACCTTCGAATGTTTTAGAGTTAATGCAAGAGTCACTTAAGTGCACTTTGGGTGTGTGAAGAGAGGATGTGATGCTAGTGTTTATTCCACAGTATCAGCTGAGATCTTCATCTCATGACGACATAGCAAAAAGCAGCTAAATTTAAAGAAAAAAGTAAAAGCTTAGCATTCCCAAACAAAAGATCAACAGTACCTTTAAAAAAAACAGGTACTCATGTATTCTTTACATAATTGAGGGTTTTTTTTTTTTATTCATAAAAATGTTTTATCTGGCTCTGTTTGGAAATACTTAGTTGGGTTCTACTTTTCAGCTTTTTCTCACAGGGACAAACTGAAAAACTATTTAGCAGGGGTGGACAAATCAGTGACCTAGGACAAGAACTTTTAATGTCCTGGTAGACGAGCAGGTTGGAATTAAAACTAAAACAGCGTAGTCTTGATCGTCTTACTCTAAACAAAAACCATCAAATGCAATCAGTTCACATTTTAGATTTTATGGGAGAGACACAATTCGGATTTGAATAGTAGATTTTATGTTTAGGTGTGAAACATTGGCTAATGATTTGCTGACTTTCTAGTCAAGTCCAAAACGTACTTGATTACATGCTTTATTTATTTAACTTAGTTGCCACATCATGCCTTATTACAAAGAAAGAACTCTATATACACAGTAAAAGTACCTCTACACACACTAACCAGAACTGTGGGGTTACTTTTGTGGTCTCGCATCTGCTTTGTATTTAATACAGTTTATGTATTCACTGCAAAATAAGGAGGAATGGCATGTTTTTTTTTGTTTGTTTTTTTTTATGTACTGGTGATACTACACAGTAAAAATTAGTGAAGCAAGTTTCCTAAAATGGAAATAGAGTGATAAATTACAGACACTTTAGAAATGTACTTAAGCACAGTAACAAAGTAAAAATTCTTCCTAATGCCCACAACTTCTTAATGCTAGCTAATATTTTTGTAAGTTTTAATATGTTTAATTTTTACAGCGCATTTCCCAAGCTCAAGAAAGCATCACAATAAAGGATAAGAATATATGGCCAAAAATAGCCAATCCTATGGACATGGACATTTGCCCAGACCAGAACAAAAGCCAATGCAGTTGCATGTAACAGTTCTATCAAATTGTGAAAGCCATCAAATCCATAACAAATAACACAGAACATTGTATAGATAGCTTAGAAATCATAAGCAATACAAGCATGAAAACACAAAAAAAACAGTACATGGAACAAACACACTAATGACTGGTAATACTGGGAGAATAAATAGGTTTTAAGATTATTATTTATAGATAGAACTGGTTGTCCTAAGTTCCAGGATGAGTGAGTACAAGTGGTGTTTCCAAGCAACGGAATCATAGATCAGTGATTTTAAGATATGTCTATTCCTGTTTTAGGATTCTAAATGAAACTTTTGTCTAACAGTTTGGTAAATAAAAAAAATATATATTTGGGTATAATATGGTCCAAATGTCTGAGTCCACTAACAGAAATTACCCACGTAGACATTGTGCAGTCAATGTTATTACTTCAAGTAGAACTTGACTCAAATATTCCAGGAGGATATGATGTTTCACTTCAGGTAAAAAAAATTGAGCAAATGTCTCACTCTGTTTGAAAACACTGAACCAACAAGCAATTCCTTCAAGCGATATATGCATATACTGTACATACAGTATGTCAATTTCTAATAGCTTGGATAAACAAAATGCTTTATTCTAAAACCTTAAACCTAAAACTACCCAAAAGCTTTTCTGTCTGAAAGCCAAAGAGTGTTTTCTGCATAAAATTTGCATCTGGCTCAGGAGTGGCAGGAGAACCGGACAAAACCTGATACAGTATTGGATGAAATGACTTTATTCAGGAACATGGCCCAATAAAGGAAAGCATTCATACATAACACATGGAGAAGTACATTTTATTTATTTATTTATTTATTTATTTTTCTTCGAAAAGAATCACTATTGGTTGTTATTTGAGATATTGAGAGATAGACATAATTAACACTAACAAAATATGCATACATTTGGTATGGTCAAAAAGTAATAAGCAAATGATGTCAATATTAGATCAGTTTTCATGTTGATTTATGTTTAATTAGTGTAATGCAAATTAATAATAATATTAACAATAAAGTAAATAGAAACGCATATCTCTTCTAAATTTGTGGTGGCCTGGGAAATCCATTCCATGGTGGAATTTTGATGTATGTCCATATATTATATATGTACGATGTTAAGTTCACCTCATAAAGACTAAATTCTTATCCCATGTAAAGTGATCTGCAATGAAAACTAAATACTTTCCTGAAATAGTTTCCATCTGGTTAGTTCTAAAAATAAAAAATGGGAAAAAATATATTTTAAGATTCCTATCTTACTGTGGCACAGGAGCGTCTTAGACATTTTGACAGCACATACCTAATTATAAGCCGTACAGGTTAGACTTATGTCTGATTTACTGAAGTGCAAAAAATAGCATTGACAGCTTGATGAAATCAAAGCATTCATCATGTGATGAAATCCAATTTGGCTAGCGAGGTGTTAGGCAGCACATGCAAGGTTAATTTACATATAAAAACAGCATAATGCAATTTTTCTGAAATATATTTATGATGTATATATTGCTTTTGGCTCAACCGTAGCATAAAACAAAGATGATTTTTCTCCAGGCCACCACTCAAAAAAATAAGCATATGGTTTGGTAATGATGAAGGACGATTAAACAGTAAAACTTTCTTTCAGCTTCTCCCATTAGGGGTCGCTACAGCGGATCATTCGCATGTTTGGTTTGGCACATGTTTTTACGCTGGATGCCCTTCCTAACGCAGCCCTCCCCATTTATCCGGGCTTGGGACCGGCACTAAGAGTGGCTGGGGTTGGTTCCCTGACCGGGGATCAAACCCGGGCCGCAGCGGTGAGAGCGCCGCATCCTAACCACTAGACCACCAGGGAACAAGGACGATTAAACAGTACCGAACATAATTGTGGCATGAAGCTGAATGCTGGGTTACACCAATAATTAATAGTCATTTATGTAGATTTATTTTAATCAGATATGGAATAGACATAATTAACTCTAATCACAATTAATACTTGTATATCTACTAATTATGACGTTCATAGTTTGTTCGTGTTAAATATGGCAAAATCTATGATAAAAAGTTATTGCGAGTGGACTTCGACTTTGAACCTTTATCTTATGTATATTTGGCACCTAAAAATACTGACATAGAAAATCAAGTTAAATGTGTATTTTCTCACTAATTTCCCCAAAGAGGCCATTTTATATACTGTGATACACAAATATGTTCTGCCAAAACTTTGTATATATGTGTGTGTTTGTGTGTGTGTGTGTGTGTGTGTGTGTGTGTGTGTGTGTGTGTCTGTATAAACTCTTATTTTTCTTGTAATGGTAAAATTGACTCACCATCATATATAAGGTATTTAACATTAAGGTATAAAAATGAAAAAAAGCATCATCGATTCAATACTTGTAATATACCTGTATATGGGCACACTTTAGATATTTGGTAATATATTGTTGTATAATATAGTCACTGTGAGTAGACCAAAGCATTGTCACATACTTGACGTGGTTATTTTGCCGTTAACGTGGTGAAAGTGTCAGAGTGTGTGTGCTATATACACAACTTTTTTTTAAAAACTATTACAGTATTTGTATAAAGCTATGATACTGTATTTTAATGCTGTACATTTCTGACTGTTTTTAATTAAAATAAATGAAATAAAATATCTGGCAAATAAATGTTGCATTTCAGTGTCAGTTTACTGCGAATTATTTTGATCACTTTGAATGGATCAGGCTTCAAACAACAACAAAAAAAAAGTATTATTTTAAACTTGTTAAAATAATAGCTAATGATTATTGCAGGTAATTACTGAAACAGATATTGCATTTCTGCAATCGTGCTACTTCTTTGGTTAAAAAAGCATTTTTGGCTCTGCTGCATGTTGCTCCAAGGATCATTCCTGAATTAATCCTAATATATACACTTGCATCATTCTTTTTGTTCCAGTGTCTCAATCCTGGGCCAGATCCAACTTAAATTTGCATCAATCAACAAAGCTAACGAAAAGAGGAACTTCTCTTGTTTCCTTTTTTTTAACTTTTCAGTTAATATACTATGCTGTTAGCCCATGCTGCATTTATACACCTGATAATAAATTTCTACAGTAGAAAAAGTGTTGTGTCATCGGAAAATCTATGTGATGAAATAGCAGCATATTACATCACACTAGTATACTGTAGCATTTAGGAAACAAATAAAAGATTAAATATAAATACATTTTTCGCTGAGACAACTGTCCACACCTCTGTGTTAAATGTCTTATGCTTGAATTTAAAGTAATTTTACTCTTAACTGAAAAATGTCTGTAAAAATCATATATACATTAGCAATCTATACACAGGGGACAATTTGCTCACTGCAAGTAAATTTTATTGCTGACTAGCTCTTCAGTGAAAGATGCTCTTGCTAACATCATACTTTCTTCTTTCTAACATGACATTCTTAGCTAGCTAGCACTGGATTTCTAATTTAATGTCAGATAAAGGTTATTTGTTATGGTATCAAATGGTTTTGGGGCCCTGATTAGAAATTTGAATAATATAAACAGAAAATTACAACCCAACCCTAACCCTAGATTAAAATTATAGTAGTAAAAGAAGTGAAAATATATATTAAAGAATACTTTAAATCTGTTGTACATTCTTACAATAATGTACTAGAAGGGTCAATACCAGGAAATAGTGCATTTCCTCACTAATATTACTTTTATAAATATAGATGTAAAGTTGAAAGATATTTGAAATTCAGGCCCTATGACTCATGTGCATACAGCAAATATATTGCCTAAAACTAATGCAGAGGTGCCCAAAACATTTTCTATTTAGGGCCAGAAATATTAAAAAAAAAAATGAAAATGTTGCATTATATTAACTTTGTATTATATAAAAATGTAATTTGCCATGATTTCCCTCATTTATGATTCCTTTAGATAGATGTGTTATTTATTTATTTATTTATATATACCTTATTTTCTAAATTGGGTTAAGCCACTTATATTCTCTACATTTAATTTTAATATACATTTGTGTGGCTTAAAAATAAATTAAAAACCAACAATTAAAACAATAAAGACATTTTTTGTTAAATGTTAAGTTAGAAATTAAAATCTTTTTTATTTAGATTTCTTTCTTCTTTGGCCTGCAGGCCCTGGTTTGGGCATCTCTACTCTAATGAAAGCTACAAAATCTGCTGCAGTTAGAAAAAGGTTTTTTGTCTGTCCCAACACTTTACAACTACAATGACAGTCAGTCCGGATCAGAAACAGCATCTCCAGCACCACCACACTGAGCACTGGGGCACCTCAGGGCTGTGTGTTCAGTCCACTGTTGTTCACTCTGCTGTCTTACGACTGTGAAGCAATGCACAGCTCGAATCACATCATCAAGTTCGCCGATGACACGACCGTGGTGGGTCTCCTTAGCAAAAACGATGAGTCAGCATACAGAGAGGAGGTGCAGCGGTTAACAGCCTGGTGTGGAGCCAACAACCTGTCTCTGAACGTCGACAAAAGGAAAGAGATAGTTGTTAAACTCAGGAGAGCACAGAGCGACCATTCTCCACTGATCATTGCTGGATCCTCCATGGAGATCGTCAAGAGCACCAAATTCCTTGGTGTTAATTTGACGGATAACCTCACCTGGTCACTCAACACCAGCTCCATCACCAAGAAAGCCCAGCAGCGTCTCTACTTCCTGAGAAGGCTGATTAAAGCCCACTCCCTACCGCCATCCTGACCACGTTCTACAGAAGGACCATCGAGAGCATCTTGAGCAGCTGCATCACTGCCTGGTTTGGGAACTGCACCGTCTCGGATCGCAAGACCCTACAGAGGATAGTGAAGACGGCTGAGAAGATGATAGGACTCTCTCTCCGTTCTATCATAGACATTAACACCACACACTGCATCCGCAATGCCAACAGCAATGTGGACGACTCCACACACTCCTCACACACACATACCCCTCACACACACACTCTTCACCCTCCTGCCATCAGGGAAGCGGTTCTGAAGCATTTGGGCCGTCACATCCAGACTGTGTAACAGTTTCAGCACATCTTTTTTGGGATTGCTGCTTTTGCTCTTTTGCACAAGATTTTGTTTACATTTTTTGTTACTTACAATGTTCACTTTACGTCTTTTATACAACAGGTTTACTGGTGGCGCTATTTTGTATTTTGTGTATTTGTCTTACACTCTCTTGTGTTGTCTTGCACTGTCCTGTGTTGTCTTGCACTGTCTTGTGTTGTCTTGCACTGTCCTGTATTGTCTTTCACTGTCTTGTATTGCCTTGCACTGTCTTGTGTTGTCTTTGCACTGTTTGCACCAGGTTGCACACAATGCACTTTATGTGTTGAGGACACTAGTCCTTAGCTCTGTGTTTTCAGTGATTGTTGTGGTATGTAGCACCAGGGTTCAGGAGGAACGTTGTTTCATTTTACTGTGTAATGTGTCAGCTATATATGGTTGAAATGACAATAAAAGCTTCTTGACTTGACTTGACGACAGTTTAGCATGCTTGTTAATTTTGTATTCATTTGTGTATCTGTATGACATTTCCAAGAATCATCCCTAATGAGAACACTTTCAGTTCCACAGCATTCACACTTCCATTACCTTATGTAACAATGGAGGTGGCATAAAATGCATGCTTTTAATCAAATAAAAGACCAACAAAACTAACCAAATCAAATCAAGATTACTTATAAAAAAAAAAATAAATAATGACCCAAAATATACAATGTACAGCAGAGACGTACCAAAGAAACAACTTACAGAACTCAAAAAGGGACACTAATCAACAGGTAACACAAAACAGGTAGGAATGATCATAAGGTCATGTGACCGGTCCATATGATGTGTTGCAGTCTATAATGGCTGAACACATTTGTGCCACATGTTCAACAGGATTTTGTTTATTTGGAATAATGTAATATTTTAACAACTGTCACACAAAGTATGCATTTAAAGAAAATGCTAAAAAAAACCCATAAAATAATAATAATAATAATAATAATAATAATAATAATAATAATAATAATAACAATAAAGTAAATCATTATGTACTTAATGTCCTATTGCCATTAGCCTGGATGTTGATTAGCCACTATGGACATTTAAGAAGAAAACAAAACAAAACAAAACAAAACAAAAAACCCTGATTGCTGCCTAAGGAGTATTAATATAAGTTAAAAATAGAAATTAAATATTTGATTTAACCCAAACATCCCAATACTGTGATCCGAAGAGTGTGAGGCAATAAGTTTATCTGTCTGATATTACTATGTCTCCATCATGTGGCAGTTTCTTACTGCAAAATCTTGTAGCATGTTAGTGTTGTTTCTAGTGTTGTTTTTTGAAAGCTACAGGTTGTCTCACACCGCAGCTACAACCTAACCAGAGATGGGAAGTCTCTTTCTATCGTGCAACGACAATGACCCCAGACATAAAGCCATTGCCATGAAGAACTATCTTCAGCATACGGAAGAACAAATTGATGGATTAGACCTCACAAAGTCCTTATCTCAACATCATCAAGTCTGTCTGGGATTACATGAAGACACAGAAGGAGCAGCCAACATTAAACAGCATCCTACAGAAGATCTGTGGTTAGTTTAGATATTTGGAACAACCTACGTGCCGAGTTCCTTCAAAAACTGTGTGCAAGTGTAACTCTAATATTTGATGCTGTTTGGTAGGAAAAGGGGGGTCACACCAAATATTCAGTTGATTTGGATTTCTCACCTGTTTATTTACTTTTGTTGGTTGATCGTGCATCGACAGACGTGCATTGTGATCGACATTCCCAACATACAACACAAATAATTACCTTAAACATGCCCTTCAGCTTTAGAACAATTCAGAATTTCTATTCTATACAGACTAAATTTTTTTTGGTACATGCTGCTATAATCATTTCAAATAAATTAAGTATCAATAGCTTTATTTATATAGATAAAAACTTTCATTACTTAAATATAATAATGCTGTGAAATAAGCAAAGGAATAAATAGGACATAATGGATAAATTAAAATCAATAAACAAAGCTGAAATAAATAAAATTACAATGAAATTACTTATTATATATATATATATATATATATATATATATATATATATATATATATATATATATATATATATATATATAATAAAAAATCTAGAAATACAGTATTATAATAGCTTTTTAAAATAATTCCTGTAGTATTTAAGTATATAAAACTAAATCTATATATAGCTTATATATAACTATGGCAATTTCTTTAGATATCACGAAAAGCATTCCTGAAAGGAATTTTACAATCGATTAGACTCCCATTTATGTATATTTATTCTTGATGCATGAATCTGTCCAAATGACAGTTAATATCAAAAAGTGGTGGTTAATCTCAATGTAATAATATATGCACAAAATGATTTAGATATGCACAAAAAAAAAAAAAAACAATTAGGACACATATTTGATTAGACCTACATTTGATCTAAATATCATCTAAAACAAATGAACAGTTCATCTGAGCAAATAACCATGTATTTACAGTGAAGGAAGGAAGGAAGGACGACGCTGAGGCGGCGCAGCCCAGCGCAGCAAACAAGGAGGCGTGGTGTCCTTACTAGACCCCAGAACGCCCCGCTCCTTCTCCCTCTCCAGCCACTTCTCACCCCCTTTCCCGGGCACCAGAACACTATTCCCCTTTCTTTTACCTCAACTTCTGGTTCCCAATAAAGACACTTTAAACCTGACCTAACACTCCCGTGTCGGTGTTGAGCCCGACGCGGCGGCGAGTCGCCACAATGTACACTATATGTTTAAAAATATGTGGACATCTAAACAAATTCACTGTATGTTAATACATGTTTATTTTACTATCAGATGAACTGATAGTGGAATAAGATTTTAAAAAATTACAATAAGGAGATTTCGCAAATGCCTTTATCGAGGGTGGCTTACAATTATTTCATTTATACAACTGAGCACTTAAATGTTAAAGGCCTTGCTCACGGGCAATTTGGTGGTACTGGGATTTAAACTCCTGACCATCCAATCAGAAGTTCAACATCTCTAACACGGAGCTACCTTGTCTTTGTGTTCTTCAGCATAAAGATTTTCTAGTGTGACAACACAGTTTGACAAACCCCTGTGTATACAGTGAGCTCCAAGAAGACATGATTTTCCAACAAGGGAATGCAAAAACTTGAATGTCCTAAACAGAGTCCTCACCTCAACACTATGAAATCCTTTGGTAATCTGGAATGCTGACTACATGCTACCTGCACAAATCCTCAAACTCCTCACTCTCTAAAATATGGAAGACCATAGTGAAGGAAACTACTGTATATCTGGAATAGGATACTCAACAAGCACAACTGGGTGTGATAGTTATGTGTCTACATACCTTTAATCATATGGTGCATTTCATTAGTGTCACCTGATTAGACATTTCACTATTCTGATTAAAACAATCACAATTATCAATATACATTAAATCTTGGTTTTAATATGAAAATATATATAGTTTACAGTTACATTTGCATCTCTCTAAACAATTTTTTAAATACATAAAAATGTAAAATTCTAAATAGTAAAAGGCATAAAAGACAGTATTTTTTACAGTATTTAACTTTAAATATGTACATCATTAATAGAATGTGCAGCAGGTAGAGTTGGCACCTCACATCTCCTTCTGCTCATGTAGGATTCCTATGGGATTCATGGTTTCCTCTCACACTCATACAAACCCTCTCAAAAACACACTTGTAGGTGGTTTAGAGACTCTAAATTCTACTCCTTGCCTCCTATTGGTTGTAAGAGTGTGTGATATGGACATATGTTTTCCAATGGATTGGTTGTCTCATCCAGTGTGTATTGTTGTGCCACCACCTAGTTTGCGGTCTAAGTGTAATTTCCTCACACAGTGAATGTCCTGTTACAAGTAAGTCAGTAGTTTTAAAAACTATATACAGTAAAACAAAGGTTTTCCCATACCCCTACAATTCATATCTTTTGGTAATTACCATTCAGAAACAATATCATGTTGATATCATCCAGCTCCAAGCATTTCTTCCTGTTGGAAATTATTTGTGATTGGTCCTTATGCATCATCTGCTCCACTGGAATAACAGTGGAGATCACACTGAGGTACTTGTGTGCAACAATTGGCAAGTTCTTAGACTTCTTTTTGGCTGCCCAGTACTGAAGTGGATTCTCCTTTGCTGAGATGCCTTCTTCTAATACGTATTGCAGAACTGAATCTTCGCTACTCGTTGCTCCACTTGGATGTTTGGACATTTCGTCTTTGATTTTTGTTTGGACTTTTTCTCCTTCATCATCAATCAGGATACTGCTTTTAAATCTTGGATCCAGTGCTGTGCTTAAAGTGAACCATGCATTCTGTCGAATGCTTCCAAAGTGATAATTACATATTTCATTGATCTTTAAGGCTACCTTGTTATCTTGTCGTATTAGCCCGCTCAGACTTGACTGCAGCTTGTCAATAATAGGTATGATGTTGGAAACCGAAACATATCCGCATGTCCCAATTGTCCATATGACATCTTTGACAACTGTGAGCACCTTCACCATGTTTTCCAGCAACTTCCTTTCTTTTTCATTGAGCCAAAGATTACTTGTAGGACTGTAATTGGAGACTTGAGAAAAGCTCGGCCATTGTTCCCAGATCTTTGTCATCATGTTTAGTGTGGAAAGCCAGTCAAGACAATTAGACTGGGCCAACCGGTGACCCCATGATGCTTCATGTTCATGGTGAAAAAATTGAACGATGCGACGGCACTTTTTCGGCAGATATCTCCAATCAAGGTTTGTAAAGGCCTCTTGGATAACTTTGTTGAGGGTGTGACTGAAGCAAGGTATGTACGTCCAGTTTGGCTTTTTAATAACTTTTTTCATTCCAACATTGACAATTACCACCTGAATTTTTTCCTTGATCTCCCACTCTGCTGAAATTCTCAAAAGTTGAATATGAATATTTTCTGCAGTGTCTTCGCCCAGAAGCTGTGCCGTGTCTAGTGTATAGGATTTCATTTCCCACTTTTCATCAATGAAGTGACATTTTACTGTCAAATATGACTCTGCTTTGTTTGAGATCCACAATTCAGCAGAGAGCACTGGGTCTTTGGCATTAATTACTGCTTTCTTCACTCTTTTCTTTGTGAAATCATACACCTTCACAAGTTCGTTTCGAATTGCAGAGGCACTTAGCACAGCATCTATGCTTGGGTGTAAAGCACTCATAAAACTGTGGAATCCTTTTTCTTCTACAAGACTTGGTGTCTGTAGATCCATAACAATCATCTTCAGGATGTGTCTTTTCAAATCAAAATTGTGTCCTACAGAAATAAAAAAAGCAAATTGTACAAGAGAGAAAGAGAAATACATTACAGCTCATGGAAATTCTTTTTTAAATGCATACACCAGCTTGTTAGGAAGCCGGGGCCAGAGCACAAGGTCAGCCATTATACAGCACCCTAAAAGCCAAGGGGGTTAATAGTGTCACCCAATGGCCCAACAATGGCAGCTTGGCAATCCAAGGCTTGAACCCACTGACCTTCAAATCAATAAAACAGAGCCCATTTTATTATTATCATTTTACTCTTTATTTTTTGTCCCTGTATATTTAAATAGTCAAATCAGCCTAATGTAACATTTTAACAAATATCCATTATATATTGTGAGAAAGAAAAAAATCTTCAGTTGGATGCTCAAGTAAACCTCATCTATTGTCTTTGTTGTTTGGATCATATTGCAATTAACAGATGAGAAAAAAAATATTTTCTTCTTCAGTCTATAGATTTTTTATTCTGCTTACAGGCAAGTTTATATGAAAATGCTACTTCATCTTGGCATTTACACGCCAACAAATCTCCAACAACCTTTAAGACATGAAACTATGAATAAACACAAACACTTTATTCTCAGCATAAATATCCATGTGACCATTGGAATATTATCACCAAAATGTGCCTGTATGACTAACGAGTATTTACCTTTAAACTCTGGCTCTTTTAGCTGGATGTCTTTTTCTCTTTTTTTGTCTCTTGAACCAGGATTTTGAGGACCCCTGATGACCCCAGTCTCTGGCCTGTATGGCAGGTGGTGCTGTTCTGTTTTTCTCCAACCGGGATGTCGGAATTGTCTGCTGGGGATTTCAGCTTCTGTTTAAAACAATGTCCACACAAGAGTTACAAAATATATATATTTACATGGGCGATTATTTTGTACCATATAATATGTAAAAAAGACAATAATTATATTATATTAAAAATATTTTTATATTACTATATCGACACAAAACATTACGTATACAGTGCACACAGAAAGTATTTCGACCCCTGTTATGTTGAACTTTTTAAACCACATACTAAATTATAAAATCTAATTTACATATGCAAACATTTATCTGAATTATATTTCAGATGTATGTACATGTTGACTGGAGTCCACCTGTGACACACACCTATTTATATAAGGTCTATCAGCTAAAAATGCATTTTAGATCCAAGATCCAGGATTCAAGATCCTCTCCATGAGAGCAATGGAAATGGCTGCAGAACTTGCCTTGCCAGGCAGAAACCTTTTCTAAACACTTTTGCAAACACACAATTATATTTTTATTGCCAATTGAAGCATTAATAAAAAACACAACAAAACAAAAAAACAAGAAATATAACAGGTTTCAGCAGGTTGATCCTAGTTGTCTTTCGGAGATGATGTGTTACCTGCTTTGGTGAAGGTCTGGTTTTTGTACACACGTTTAAAATTCATATAAGGATGATGAATCCATCCCATTTGGAATTGATTCATCTTTGTTACTGCTGGAAAATAAACAGTGTAATTATTTTTGAAATACGATAAGATCAAATGATTATCTGATACATTTATGTCACACATTTAAAGACTAAATGTAACACTAATAGAAATTGGCTACATTGTTCAATCCCATGGATTTGCTTTTCCTCATTTATCTACAAATTTCCAAAAGAAAACTATAAACAGTGCAAACTCACCAAAACGAGCTCTCTTTTTGTCCATGATCCACACAACGTCTTGTACCTTTTATTCTTTAAAAGTCTTGTTGTTTGTACTCGAAAAAATACGCCTGTTTAAATATTCCCCTGTGTCCCTTCCTATGTCACAGTTAGAAATGATTTCTATGAGCATATGTTTGTTTGGTTACTCCAGCTTGGATTGGAGTGGGTGTGCAGATCAAGTTTCACTTTCGTTTTTGATGAAACCAAAGTTAAACCTCCACACAGGGCGTGTACTTTATTGGAATCTCTTTAAATGTTTTCTTAAAGAAACAGCACGAAACATTGCTTATAATACATTCAAAAAAGAATATGTAATAGTGTAGTTCAAAATTTGCTTTCTAGTTCTATTAATCAGAGAAAAGAGACAGAGAGTCGACATGAGAATAAAGATAGACAATTTTATTTACCTCTGCAGAAGTAAATAGACGCTCCTCAGTCAGACAATGCTGCACTGAGCCCAAGCGCGCCGATCAAACCCTTCTACATGTTTTTATGCTGTCATTCGACCTTCGAGATCACACCACCATTACGACATTGCATTATAACCAATTGTTTTCAATTACGACATTGCATTATAATCAATTGTTTTCAATCGCTGTTTAAGACAATATTATTAATTCTCTTATTACGACATTGTAATATAATACTGATTGGTTTGCTCCATAATAAAACAAATCATTTGTTTCCCGTGCTGTTCCAGTTCACTTCTCCCTAGTGACGCATTTTGCACACAGATGTTTTCCCATTCTGTACAAAGATAATCTTTTATCTTTCTCTGTTTTGCTTAGCTGAGAGCACAGTGCCCTGTCAAGGGCATTGTGCTTCAGACATGCTGTCTTGATCACATTGCAAGATCATTGCTGTTTCAGCTTTGGAAAAACTTCATACATACATTGATTATAACCAAATACTAATACATTAATATTATAATATTAATGTAAAATTTTCATATTACAATAGTCAAAATAGATATAAATACTCTTTATTCTGCCAAAAACTTTTAAATATTTCTCTCAAACTTATAATTGTAAAATCCTAACAATTTCAGTAGTGGGCTCAAATCTGCATAGTGAGGCATAGTACTTGCAAAGCACTGTTAAATGACATGTTAACGAATTTACTATTTGTGAGGGACTCTTT
Source organism: Silurus glanis (assembly GCA_014706435.1). Taxonomy (NCBI): domain Eukaryota; kingdom Metazoa; phylum Chordata; class Actinopteri; order Siluriformes; family Siluridae; genus Silurus; species Silurus glanis. The sequence continues at coordinate 1,550,555 of JAAIIK010000113.1, forward strand.
TTACTTTTTTTTCCACCCTCTACCTAGGTATGCATGCCCATATTAGATACCTTAGCAAACATAAACTCGCTTGTCCCCGTCAAAAAACGCCACGTTGTCCATACTCCAGGAGAGAACTCTTTGGGAAGTGCCTGAGACTATGCCTTAGGCAGTCTTTTTCAAAGAGTAACGCGTTACTGTAACGCAGCTACTTTTGACAGTAACTAATACGCTAAAGCATTACTTTTTAAATAAATTAACTCCGGTAACGTTACCGTATGGTGCGTTGTCCGTTACTTTTTTAAATGAATTCATTTTTGCTGAAGTGTCTAACCTGTTTACAGCAGAGACGCATTGTAGGATTGGTGGATGAACCACTGTAAACACGAAGAAGATGCACTGTGGGCGTGTCTCCGTTTATTCAGGTCTGTGCGGCAGTAATGGCGAGTCGAGGCGAGAGCAAGACGAGTTTCTCAAAGTGGAAATATGCTCATTATTTCTCTTTAGTTGAGCATAAAGACAAAAACCTTTTAGTCAAATGTAAGCTGTGTCTTTCTAGTTCGAAGGTCCTATCAACTGCGATAAACAGCAACTCCAATCTGTCAAAGCTCCTCCAGGAACTCCATGCCTCGACGAAGCTATAAGCTAATCCGGTGTCGGTGGACACACTCGAAGTTAAACAGCTTTTATATTTTTTTATTTAGTTTTTTTAATGCATATCATTTATGGTTGTCAATAATAGTAGTTTTTTGGTGCTGAGTTTCACCAAATTGATTCTGAATAATTCAGATTGCTTTCATTTATTAATTTCAAAGTGTTTTGTGTTATGTTGTACATAGTTTTCATACTTAAGCTGTGAAAGGAACATTTTTAAGGGCTCAACACAACAGCTTTTATGATGCAGAAACCACTTTAGTTTTTGATTCTGAATATTTTATTCAGCTTGTTTTGTTATTTATTTCAGAAATCCTTGTGATATATTCAGTTTGTGCTGGTCTGACTTAAATAAAATAGTGTTTAAAAATTACTTTAAAAAAAGATCAGTTTTATGTTTGTATAGACCATAACGCATAAAAGGGCATTGATGGGAACATTAAAGAACGTTCTTTAAACGTTCAACTAAAAAAAGTTACTTTTAACAGTAACGCATTACTTTTTGGTGTAAGTAATCAACAAAGTAATTGAGTTACTTTTTGAATGAAGTAACTAGTAACTGTAACTAGTTACTATTTCTTATTAACTAGCACAACACTGGTAGTGACCCATGCCATTGCCAAGGTGGAGACCGACTGGCCGGACGATCAGCAGGAGGCTCATCTGCCTAGTAAGCTTGATGAGCACTTCTTGCAACCCGCGTCACTGCCTCCACACCCGGGCTTGCCTTTCCTCCCAGACCTGCACATCGAGGTGTCCAGGTCGTGGGCTAGCTAGGCCTTATTCTTCCCACCTCTTCAGTCCTCGGGTTTTACTATATTGAAATATAGTTGGACTGAGAGAGTGTGGTTATGGGGCGGTGCCCTGGATTGAAGAGAACCACCTCTGTGCTGGTGGGCAAGGCCTATGCCTCATTGGGTCAAGTCACAGGCTGTCTGCACACCGCTATCAGGCCGATCTGCTGCAGAAGCTAGATGTGGGAGATGTTTTGGGTGGTCAGCAAGTCTGTGAGCTCTGCTGTGCTACGGACCTAGCCAAACACTATAAAGAGAGCTACCAAATAGACCGCTAAAGCCATCGGCTGGTCCATGGCCACCCTTGTCTCGACTGAGAGACACATTTGACTTACCCTGTCGGATCTTTCTGACAGGGATAGGGCTGTGCTCCTGGACACCCCACTCGTGTGGATGTGTGGAGAGATCCTGGGTTCCTGACTCAGGGACTTGTGCTAGGAGTTCCTGGGCATCGCATAACGCTTACAACAGATGCGTCTCTCAAAGGGTGGGGAGCCGTCATTAATGGCTGCTCTGCTCAAGGTCTCTGGGGAAGGCCCCATCAAATGTGGCACATCAATTGCAAGGAGATGCTGGCCATGCTTCAAGCTCTGAGGCATTTCCTCCCTGACCTCAGCGGCCACCATGTGCTAGTCCATACAGACAATACTTTGGTGGTTTCCTATATTAACCACCAGGTGGGTCTGCGAGCTCACCTCCTGTACAAGCTGACACGTTAGATCTTCATGTGGGCCCAAGGGAAGCTGCTGGTGGAGCAAATCTGGTAACAATTTCATAGAGCTCAGGTGTTTGCAACTCAAGATATTGCACTGCCCCCTCTGGTTTTCCCTAACACCCCCAGCCCCTCTAGGGCTGGATGCAATGGTACAGGTATGGCCGAGGACCCTGAGGGGGCACAGCTAGTAGCCGCTGACCTCTCCACTGAGGTAGCAGAGACCATTCTTCAATTCAGAGCTCCCTCCACTAGGACGTTGTATGCTGCAAGATGGCACCTGTTCACTGCATGGTGTGAAAAACACCACTTAAATCCAGTTAACTGCCCAGTCAGTTCAGTGCTGGAATTCCTTCAAGAACAGTTCACCAAAGGTTTGGCTCTTTCAGCCCTGAAATTTTACATGTCGGCCATTGTGGCCTGTCATGCCCTCTGTTCAGTACGCAGACATATATACGTCCACAGAACAGAACTGTGGAGGGAGTCGAAGCAGCTGTTCGTTTGCTATGTCCCTCTGAGTAGAGGTCACCCTGCAAATAATCAGACGATGAGCAGATGGATTCTGGATACGATTTCCTTCCTTTAAGGGTCAGAGCGCACTCCACTCGAACTGTGGCTGCCTCTAAGGCCTTGTCCTCTGGAGTTTCCCTCCAGGACATTTGCAACGCTGCGGGCTGGTCCACCCCACTTTCAGGTTCTATAGCCTCGACCTCAGTGCCACTCCTGGCCCCTTTGTCCTTCACCCTAGCTGTGCCTGTCCACACTAGGCAGGGATTGGTCAGTCTGGCTTGATTGGACTCTCATTTCCAAAGCGTTTTTGATGCAGCTCTAGTTCCTGAAGGGCAACATCTCCACCTACATCTACTGTACGTATGTAACCATGGTTCTCTGAGGGAACGATATGCTGCATCTCTATGCCACACTGCCTGCATCCCGGCAGCGCTTCCTTCCCTTTTCAGAAGCTAGCGCTGGTTTTACTCCTTGTGCTTTTATGCTTCCTGCTCGTGACATCAACCCGCCGGTGATGCCGCACTTTCCACTGGATTGATTATACACAATCGATTTAGAGCATGTACAATGTGGAATCATTCCCAAAGCGCTTTTGACGCAGCATGTCATTCCCTCTGGGAACCATGGTTTTTTGTTATTATTATTATATTATTATTATTAGTGAATTAATTAATTTATAGAAAAAAAAAAAAACATTGAATGGGATGGAAAACATAAATAGAATAGACTGAGATTTACTGTGTCTACTGTAGACTTATTGGGAAAGTAATAACACAAGTAGCTTCTCTACCAGATGACTTATTTACCCTTAGTTTGTAGTGGTAGTTCAGTGGACAATATACTGGACTTCTGATTTTAAGGTCATAGGTTCAAATCCCAGCACCACCAAATGGCAACTGCTGGGCCATTGAGCAAGGCCCTTAACCCTCAATTACTCAGTATGTATAACTGAGATAACATGTAAGTTCAAGTCAAAAAGCTTATATTGTCATTTCAACCATATATATAGCTGACGCAGTACACACAACGTTCCTCCAGAACCCTGGTGCTACATAAAACATCATAATACAACATAAGCTACATAACAGAACACAGAGCTAAGGACTAAAGTGAGTGTTTTCACCACAAAAATTGCAAACAGACAACACAAGACAGTGTAGGACAAATACACAAAACACAAAACAGTGCCGCCAGCAAACCTACCGTGTATTATAACATACAGTGTGGAAAAAAGAACTGTATACAGGAGTGTACTTTGTAAATAAACACAAAATGTAAACACAAAAGGTTGTGCAAAACAGCAATAGCAGTAGTCAAATGGATGTGCAAAAAACAGCATGTAAACTATTATGTAGTTATAATGAAATAATAATATAATATGGGTGGTGCTGAAGACATGGATGATTTGTAAAAGCTCAGTAACATACTGTTGAATGAGTGTGTGCATGTGAGTTTTAGTTCTAGTTCAGTTCTGTGTGTTGAGGAGCCTGATGGCTTGAGGGAAAAATCTGTTGCATAGTCTGGATTAAAAAATGTTTGGCACTCTCAATGTAAAAAATAAATAAATAAATTTAGACAATGTAAACTAAAACTGAAATTTCACTCATCTCAATTTTGTGGTTTGAAATTATATTTGAATGGGTTTATATGATTCAGTTTTGTGGGTAAGGTTGGACCAACCAGGACTCATCTTAGCCAAAGTGAGCAATCAGAAGAAGGGTCTTGATAAAAGTGGTGGCCAAGGACCATTTGAGCTCCAGATATCTTATGTGGCGATTGGCGTTGAGTGGAGAAATGACCACAAGAGGGCGCCAGAGCAATGAAACATTTCCTGATAGTGTATTATTAGATCTATATAGATTGTCTTGTATTTGCCAAAATGACTTCTTCACAAGTACAGGTCTTTGTGAGTATTACATACAAAAATCCTAACTGCAGCTACAAAGCTGAAAATTGAGCACAGTGTAAATGAACTGTAATTCTGTATTTGTGCCAGAAATTCTTGCCCGAATTTACCCCCCCAAAATCCCCTTAACCACGTCTTTAACTCTAGTGGAAAGTCTTAAGAGCTATGGCTGTAAGAACAGCACAAGGGGGACCAACTCCATAATAATGCACATAGTTTTATAATAGGGTGTTCACTACATTCATATGGATTTAATGGTCAGGTGTTGAAAAAACACTGGGTTCTGTTTGGTTATGCAGACTAGCAAATAGAAATTTGTAAACGTGTTTCTAATCAACTAGAAACAGGTAGCAGGAGAAAGGCATGTAACAGACATGATATTCAAATGAGAAAACATAGAGGGGAATAATAACAGTGGGCCAATCTAAAAGAGGATCAGACAGAAGACACCCACCTTTACATCTATGCAGACACAGAAAAAAAGAAAAATATTGGTTTCTCATATGCATTTTTTTTTTCTTTAATTCACCACTTAAATGATAACAGATTTGACTCTGTGCCTGTAAAGGGTATTCTTTAGTCTCTTTAAAAATAACACTGTAATGTAAATCAGCACTTGAAGAACCAGAAATCAGAATCAGCATTTCTCTCAACGAAATATGTTTAATATTTTAACTTTCTGTTTCTTTAATGGCAAGGAAATAGTCTCCTGCTTTAAGCAAGCCAACAGTGCACTTTTATCATACACAGCAATGCTGGAATGAACAAGACAATCAACTTGCACAACCTTCTGTACCAGTCAGTGCTACAGTCCTGCTGTGTCTACTAATTTGACAGTCACTATGTTTACTGTCTTCTTGTCTAATGTTGTGCTTTTTTGCACACAATGTTGCACATGTGCACTTTTATGTTGTTAGTTCTGAGTAGTTCGTCTTCCTTTTTGTTCATATATGTTGTCTGATATAGCACCTATATATATATATATATATATATATATATATATATATATATATATATGTGCACACGTATGCATATATGTACACGCACACACATCGTATGGAATTATATTGTATGGACTAAAGTTTGTGGACACCCGAGCATAAGACCCATATGCATTTTCTGAACTTCCCATTCTATTTAGACCCCATTTGCTATTATAATAACCTTCACTCTTCTGGGAAGATGTTCCACTAGATTTTGGAGTGTGGTTACATTGTACTTTATGGTATGCTTAATATAAATGCTTAACAATACAATGTTTAATGTAAGGGTTAAATTTTATTATTGAGCTGGCATAATTGTAAAATGCTTGGGTTGTGTTAATTAAATTACTCAGTGATTTATTAAGTGATTATTAAATGTAAATTTATTTAACATTTAAAAGAGCAAAAGAACAAATCTTGTCATACAACTTAAAAATATATTTAATGTAGCTGTACAGTGGATATAGAGTTTTTACACCATTGTGAAAATAACAGGCTTTTGTATTGATATTTCTTATAAATGCTGTTCATGTAAGTGCATAAAAGAAAAATTATTAAGCAATATAAAAACCAAAAACAACAATAATTAGGATTAATGTGTCACTTGGGTAGTTCATTGTAAATAGTACTGGAAATTAAAGCTGCAAGCACTCAGACCATTTAAGGTAAGATCAGCAGAGTGTCTATATGTAAATCAGAACTGGTTAAGACTGGACAGAATTTGTAGAAGAAAGCAATACTGTAAGTTAAATGTAACATTTTAGCATGTTATTGTAACTTTTGACCCAGAATAGCACTGAAAAAATATTTTCTGAGAAGACTCCTTAGACCATTCCAAATCAGTCTGACAAATTTCACAATGTTTTACTAGACATTTCTGTGGCTGGGTGTAGTCTATACGGCCAGCCAAAGTAATAGAAAATATGTACAAAGATATAGAATAAGAAAGAGAAAAGGAAGAAAGGGAATGCAAGCTGTGCATTTTACACCTAGGCCTTCGACCTTGTCATACCTGATTAAAACCACCTCTTAATGCCATCATTATGATGCCACAGCTATAGAAACCATCAATATTATACAGATAAAGTATAACAGAGTGCTGCATTACAGACATGAATCTCATACAGTGATTATGAATGCCATTACTAAAGCAAGAATCCCAATGTATACAATTCAACAAGTCTCCTTTCACTGCAGTCACTGCCCGCATACATCATCTCTAGCAAAAACATCAATATTAACCTCATAAACTGACTCTGGGTTTTCCGTGTATTATTATTATTATTATTATTATTATTATTATTATTATTATATAATAATTTTAATAACTTATTTTATTAAGTTGATTAATTGTATCTGTATCTGATGCTTTTATTCTACAACTTGTTTCCCCAAAATCATTCAGGTTTGTGACTCTTTTATGGTCACTCAGGTAACACCTGGGATAATAGATTATGTAATTTGGATTATACAGAAATATTTAGTTAAATCTTGCTTTAGTTAAAACATGCATTTTTTCTGAAATTGTTTGTGCATTAAGGTTTCCCTGGGGATTTGAATTTAAGGCAAATTGTGTGTTTTTGTGCACAAGAAAACGCAAAAGAATAAATGGTTCGTGAAAACGCTTAACAACTGTTTCGAATTGATTTGGTTTGACCTTTCCTCACAATGTCCAGTTGTTCTTAAAAATGTCTGCCTTGTTCATTTCCTTGTAAGTTTATCTGCGACCAAATCAATTTCTTCTTCTCTTTCAGTCATGAAAAAACAGATATCAAATCCACACGAATATATTTGAGCTTGCACAGCAGATACAGATGCAGCAAACAATATAGAGTTTATGCTAAAAAATCCACATTGCTCACAGTGCTGGCCTTATGGCAGATAAATACCTTTGACCCCAACAATAAGTGATGTGAGGACTAAAAACTGATTGGATAGAAACTCCAGTGTATACAGACACACCGATGTACTGCTCTTTAGAGAATGGATACAAATATATTAAATCCTAGGTCAGTGATTCTGATAGCATTTAGAACAGCCCAAAAGCCTGCCCCTGTTGGCCTGCCACTGAAGAAAGAAATAATAAAAAGAACCACAACGTTCACCTGCCATCTTTTCCCTTAACGGATCCCACATATGACTGAACTCTTAATTTGCTGAGGGGTATGTAAGATCATGGTTGGTGTCCGCCTCCCCCCAAAAAAGAGGGGTAGATACAAGAAAAAATACACTACATGCAATGGTGCCCACCTGTACGGCATACCCCATTTTTGCACCTCTTCCCAACTATAAATTGGATTTTATTGCTTGTGTCTTTATCCAGTGACATGAAAGATAAACAGCATATTCTTTTTTTTTTTTTTTTTTAAGATAAAGCAGCTGCTCCATCTTTCATGTAGGTAAGTGAATTCAATTTCCAAGGAGCACACTGTGGTTCTGAAGTTGTGGTTCAAGGTATAAAACTGCATTGTAGTTCATGTATGTGGACTATGAATTACTTTCTGGAAGGGTTAAAGTTGGCATCTGTGTGATGGTGATTTTTATTTATCAATTCTGTGGTTATGCAGTACATCATTCGTCTTTAGCATAGTTATAAATATGTATGAGTTAAGTTTTCTATAAATTCTAATACACCATCCTGTGTGCTTTTGTGGAAAAGGGAAGCAAAACAACTTTTTTCGACTGGAGTTTGGTGACCTCATGTTATACAGTAAGCAGCTGTTTTTTAGTGTGCTTGTTGTGCAAGGTTTTATAACTCTGCATGAAAAATGTTGATTTGAGCACATAAAACCCTAAATTCCAGGTAGAACTAGAATGAAATTGATCAAACTCAAGTCAAGAAAAGTCAAGAAAAGACTGTTATGAAAGCATTCCTCTAGATATTTTGCTGTTTGCCAAACCGAATTAGGATTTTGACATCTAGTATGGGGATCTCTAAGATTATAAAGTTTTATAGAAGTAATGGATATGAATATGCCAGAAACACGCAGCTTGAATATGTCAGCTCAATAAGAGTCCTTGTTCTTAGATTTGCCAAGTCCTCCCTGATCTCTTCTCAGTCAAAAATAAAAACTCACTATAACAAGATTGCAAGCTGCTAGTTTTTTCTTCCTGTTGCAATTCAGGCAGTTAAAGGACTCCAACATGAGTCTGATGAGACAAAATGACTGCATCTGAGGTAAACCATGTACTGTTCGTTAACTGGACAAAAAACATCCTGATGGAAAAATATGGTGATTGCAGCATCATACTTTGTGAGTGAAAAGTGGACAAATGTATTATAAATTATTTTAAACCGGACAGACACAATAAGTGCCATTGTTTTCTTCAACTTTTCTAAAACGAATAAAGCTAACACCAACATTGTCAGACAGCTTATTAAATAAATAAATAAACCATAACAAATATTGTTTACATACTCATTATTCAGTATGTGTTGAACTACATGCATTTAGGATATTATTAGTTGGCTTTCAATTATGCGGTGGTATCAAAAGGTTTCGAGACTAGCTCTGTACTAGCTCTAGTACTTTATTTATCTACATTTACATACTATCACTTTCAAAATAGTCTCATTGCACAGCAATACAGCGATCCCAGCATTCCTGCCACTTCTGGAACGTGTCCTGGAAGTCTTCTCCTCAAAGAGTGTCAAGCACCCTCTGCATTTTGCGCTGGATCTCCGCAATAGTGTCAAAATGGCAATATTTGAGTTGGATCTTTATATTTGAAAAGAGGTCGCAAAGTCCGTAAGAGCCAAATCTGGCAAGTAGGGTGGGTGTGAAAGAGATCATGTGGATTGTTCTCCGATGATCATCATGCACGAGTTGCCGAAAAGTTTCATCATTTTTGGCAGTTGAGCTCATTGTAGGTTTTCCTGATCTTTCAGTGATGTTCTTCCTCTATTAAAGCATGTGTGCCACTCAAAACACCTCAAACGATTCAGTGCAGCATCGCCACATGCCAAACGTCTCTGTGGCAGATTTGCACAATTTCACGCAGATTTTCACACTTGCGCTTTGTTCTAACTTGCAATCCATGAATGCGGATGTCGTAAAACACATGGTCACAATAGCAACAGTTAGCACTTTTAGTCTAGAATCTTTTTGATACCACCTCGTAATCCACAATACAGTATTACAAAACGTGACGAACAATTGTAAAGAGAAATCTGATGTCATGTTTTAAGTCTGCATGACCTGAAGACAATAGCTAATTCATAATTTTTTACAAAATCTAAGATTGAACTTACTTCGCTCTTGCTCCTTTTTCTTCCTTGCAACACAGCATGCAACAGTAACCACCACAAATAGTATGAGAATGAGACCACTACCTAAGGTCCCCACTAAGATCTCAAAGAAAAAGCCAAGGAGTGTAGCCGGCTTAATACCTGAACAAAGATATAGATATTTACTTTTCTTTATTAACAATATGATCAAATTAAGAAATAAATATTTAAGTTCCAAGATAATGAGTGCATGAAAAACACTTACATGCTGCTTGCACTGGATCACTTGTGTTGTTATGTAAAGGATTAAATACAGTACAAATGAACGTTGATTTGTCCTCAATAGATGTTGAAAAGTTTAATACATTCTTGAATTCTTTTCCATTTTTGTTCCAGCTGTATGATATTCCTGATCGCTGATCGTTTTAGATTTCAACCACACATCTGACGTTAACATTTCTTTCCAGGCATGTTATATTCACTCTTGGCTTTGGGACTTTTCCTGGTAAATATAGAAAAAGGGAATTGTGAGTACAATTATGATGTATTAAATATTATAATTAATTTCATATGCATGTAGTTTCAATAGTAAATATTAAGCATTATTTCTAAATACCTGGTGTAAGATACAGTATATAGGTTTACATTCTGAGAACAAGCGTACATTTTCATCATGTTCAATAAAAGTAGGATAGTTACACTACAATAAAATATATGTATACTTCCAAATGTCTTACCATATACACAGATGCTTTTTGAATATGCTTTTTTGCTGGTGCCTTTCACATCGAAAACCTCAATGGTGTATGTCCCAGAATTGGTCAGATTCACATGCTGGAACTTCAATGAATTACCTTCCACAATCCCTGGTCCTTTTTGTATACGATTCCTTTTGGGGACTATGATTTTATTATCTTTTTTTATAGTGAATCGATCATCATCCACAAGCGGCGTATTATTATTAGTTATTAAGTTATTAAGACTCTAATATTGCCTTTGGTGTTCATTTTCTTAAAAAAATTTCCAGAAGCAATACTAGAAAATGACTTCAGTTGTACTTCAGCTGGGTATTCTTACACTGAGCACAAGAAGTCAAAACTCAGTTGTGCAATAAATGTCTCCACCTTAAGGACGGCTCAGTTTACAGTAAGAATGATGTGACAGCAATGAGAAACTAAACAACAACAAAAAAGTTTCTTTCACTTTTAAGGAGTGCAGTGCAAAACCTCTATGCAGAAATATGCAATGCTACATGGAATATACCAGGCATGAAAGATTTGAACATTTTGTTGTATAGCAGCCTTGCTTTTTTCTAAATAGAGCAGGTGTAGATTCATGCAATGGTGTAGGGTATGGTTCAAACCCAGGAGCCTCTACCACCCTAACAGTGCACCCATGACTAAGGGCTTATTCAAAAACAAGAATTTACAGTATTATTCTTTTTTTAACTGCAGAGAGAAAAAGTAATCTGGAAAGTAATCAATCACTTTTTTTTTTGTTAGATGACTTTTATTTACTTTTATTTTATTTATTTTTTATTTACATTGGTGTCACGTAATGACGAGGAAACCAGATGCAAGTGCAGTACATTTATTGATTTTAAGAGACAAAGGAACAGCCTATGAGGCTGCTTGGGGGTGGAGCATGTTAGGTCGGTTCCTGAGAGAGCCTGCTGCGCACATTCGGTGCAGATTCTCTGCTCAATCTGTGCATGATCTGTGCGAATGCTCGGCTCCCGGAGAACACTCTTCAAGGGGGATGCTCTCACTTCTCTTGGTTCTGGCCCCACTTGCTGAGGTGGGGCGCTGGTTCCAGTAAGCACTTTCTTCACATACATCACAACCTCCGTGTTGTGGTCTGCCTTTCTTCTGAACCTGCACACTGAGGTGTCCAGGTCCTGGCTTAAGCCGCAATCGGCCTACCTTCATCGTTGTCCCGAACGTAGTGGGAGTGAAAGTGCGTGGTTATGGGTCAAAGCCCCGGGTGTTTTCATCACCCCTTAAGACCCCGACACAGCCCACCAAACATCTTCGTAAAACGTCACCACTGGTGGGTAAGGCGTATGACTAAGTAGGACAGCTGCTGCGTGCCTGGACACCATGGCGGTGTTACAGGCATTTCAGGCTGGCCTGCTGAGAGGTCCCAGGAGGTCCAGGAGCTCCGCTGTGTGGACGATTGGCTCTTAGGGCCACAAAAAGGTCGAGACTCAGGTTCAAAATGCTAAACCTCAAGCAGGTCGTGTCTTAGATCAGATCCGAGGACTGGTTTGTCACGGTAGATCTAAAGGATGCATACTTTTATGTGTCCATCCTTCCTTCTCACAAGAAGTTCCTGAGGTTCACTTTTGGGGCCAAAGCTTACCATAACAGGTTCTTCTATTTGGCCTTGCTCTCTCTTGCGGCTCTGGCCCCCTGAGACATCTTGGCCTCCACATCCTCAACTATATCGACAATTGGTCGATATTAGCTCGATCAGAGCAGTTAGCGGTCCGGCATGGAGACCCCTTCAGTGGTGGCTCAGAATCCGTGGGTTCTCACAAAAGGGCAATCCCCTCCATACTATCAAGGTCATGCAGCAATGCCTACGTGCCTTTGATGTTTGGCGAGATCCCGGCTTCCTATCTCAGGGCCCAGAGTTGGGAGTTCCCGGTCAACGCATATTGCTTAGGACAGCTGCGTCCCTCACGAGGTGGAGAGCGGTCATAAGTGGCCACTCCGCCCAAGGTCTATGGGACGGGCCCAATCTACTGTAGCACATCAATTGCCTAGAGATGCTGGCTGTGCTTCTAGCATTTAAGCATTTTCTTCCAGACCTCATCATGTGTTGATCTGGTCAGAAAACACCTCGGTGGTCTCGTACATCAACCATCAGGGAGGTCTTCGCTCACGCCCCCTATACAGGCTGGCACAGAAGATCCTTCTGTGGGCCCAAGGAGAACAGAATCCCAGCCCAGGTGAACGGAGCAGCAGACACCCTTTTGAGACAGGGGTTAAGACCAAGAGAATGGTGGCTTCATCCTCACGTGGTGGAGCAGATTTGAAAAAATTCAGCAAAGCCCAGGTGGATTGGTCGCATTTTGAGAGACATTACACTGTCCCCTATGGTTCTTCCTTACTTCCCCAGCCCCTTTGGGAGGAAGTCTCTTAGGAGGGATCTCGTTTCTCTCAAGCAAGGGGTGCAATAGTTCACTCCTGCTCAGAATTATGGAGGCTGTGGCCCCTGTGGCTCCGAGGTTCCGGTCTCTCCACCGAGGTGGTAGAGACCATTTTCTCTATATCAGAGCTCCATCCATGAGGAGGTTGTATACCGCAAGATAGAGTTTGTTCACTGTGTGTCAGCCTGCAGCACGCACACTTCCGGTTCTTCCACTTCCGCAGCTCCTGCTTCCGCTTCCGGGGTAGTGCGAACTTGCAACCATCCCACCTCGCTTCAATACCTCACCAACCCTGCCTTGGTTGCCACCACCTCTTCACTAGCGAGAAGGAGAGCCGTCACTCTCACGGACTCTGCCTGTATTGTGGCAAGGCAGGGCACATGGTCGCCACCTGTCCAGCAAAAGAGAGGGCTCGGCGTTGGAAATGGGGCCAGAGCCGGACCAAGGACTCCCAGCCCCCTCCAAACCATTGCTCAAGGTTCGGATCGATCTCAAGGGCCACAGCCATAAATTAGCTCCGGAGTCAACAAACACCGGGCGCTGAATTTTTGAATGAGGAACTAGCTTTCCAACTGGGCATTGAGTCCAAACCACTCCCTGCACCACTCCTGGTCCGTGCCTTTGACAGCCACGTTCTCCATTGGGTCACCCACCGCACCAAGCCCCTCCTCGTCTCCACCGCTGAACAACATCGTGAATGGTTATCATTACTCATCATCTTATAACCGCGAGCACCTGCCATGTTCAGTTTCACGTGGTTACAGAGGCATAACCCTCACTTGGACGGGACCAGTGGCCAGGTGTTGGAATGGGGAATCTCGTGTCAAGCCGGCCATCTCACCTCAATTCCTCGAATCCCAAATCATTCTAGGATGGAATAGCCCTCCGATCTTAGTTCTGTTCCTGCAGAGTACCATGATCTGGGCACCACCTTCAGCAAAGCCAGGGCCTTATCACTACCTCACCACTGTCCATATGATTGCCCTATTGACCTATTGACCCAGGAACGAC
>JAAIIK010000113.1:1606100-1616431 GCA_014706435.1 Silurus glanis
TATATAATAATAATGATAATTTTCATTTAAAAAATCCTCTGTTCTTTCCCAGATGAAGAAGAGTTGAGACTGAACTACCATAATCTTTCTCAATCTCAACAAAAATCTAAGCAAACAGCAAGAGGTCAGCCAGCACCTCCGGAACCCTACGATGATGTTTCTGCCCAGGACATCCCGAGTCAGGCTCAACCCAAGCCCAGGAACCAGCCACGTGGCCGTCCTCCACCGCCTCCAATAGATGATGATGAGGAACAACCTCCCCCTTTACCCCAACCTAGAAAAAATGGCCAGGTCAAAAGGCATGAAGAACTGTAGCGATAGACGAGAGAGTACACCAGCAAGGTAAAATGATCAAATTATATTTATATTAGATGTAAGAATATTTGTAAAGGGAATATGAGTAATAATTAATGTAACTAACATACATTTCAGCACTTTTTTATACACGTGTTTGCTTTGCATATATACATACATAATTGCATTTAATAGAATATAGAAGAACTGGGTCGGCTATTAGTTATACAAGATGATGCACATCATCAGAAGTCTTATTTGTCACAAGAAATATTTAGTACATACACAATCTGGCTAGGTCTAATTCCTGGTGTAACATGATTCGTGTATATGATAGACAAGTGAACCAAAAACTAAAACAAAATCACTTTTTTTTCCTTCAAAAAACCACAAACCTTAGTGCACTCCTCATGCTGCAGCATCCTAAGAAACCAACTGATGATGGTTTCTTTTCTTCACGTCTCAACTAACTAATGCAACGCTTTGTTTTTGAATAAACCAAAAACCACAATAGACAGAATGCAACTAGCCAAGATGCTGCAGTCGAGAGTATCGACATTTACAATTAGATAGAGAAACTTGCACCTCTTTCATTTTCTTTACAATAGCTGTCAAGTTCTTTTATTTTTGCTTATTACCATCTTGTAAAGTTTTCTAAAGGGTAACGTCTCTATGCTTGTCTTTAGAACTGTGTTTTTTTTTATTTGGGTTTTAAGGTCACACTCTGGCTTGCGGCAGCACCTGAACCAGCTTTCTGTCACTATGCAATGAAGATGCACATGATTAACCCTACTGATATCCAGCAAATACACATCAGGACAATAATCATTTTAAAAGAGCATCTAATTTTATTTAAATGTTTAAAACATTGTTCATTCTTACTTCCCCCCCCCCTCATATTTATAACCCCTAGATTGATTTATTTCTATTAACTATTTCTGTTTTGATTCTTATTCATTCTAATTACTTAAAAATCTTACATTTAACAGAAACCATACAATGTGCTGAGATTTTAACCTTTTGCAATAATTGTAGCTGTGGAAGCACATTGTTTTAAAAACACATAGCAAGAACCCACTCAAAGACACTTAGTCAGGTCTGTTCTTTTCTTATCGCTGCCTGCATATTTCCTGTGTGTAGCCGATATAAGAGTTTTTTTTTTTTTTTTTTTTTTTTTTTCACACATCATGTCAAACACCATTTTTTTTTTCCCATTTTCTTGACAACAAATGAGATGTGTGAGTAAAGCTGTTTGACGTGTGTTCACTCCTGGCCATGGACGAAAATGTCAAAATGTGAAACTTTTAATTGTCTAAACAATTAAAACTGACACATCATTCTTAGATTTCTTACTCTGTATTATAAACGTATATTATTAATCAATATATGGTAGGATGTTTTTGTTGTTACTATGAGTCATTTGAATCTAAAATTATGAGCTGTATATATGTGTGAAATCGACTCGCCTAATTAAATAAATAAATGTATTAAATTACTGGAATCCTTTCATTTAATTTATATAATTTATACTTTTGTTATGAGTTAGATGCTCTAACACTCCAACTCCCCCCCCCCCCCTTTTTTATTATTTATTCTGTTTGGTGGAAAATGTATAATTATATTTATATATTATATTTATATTTATTTTTATAATTATATTTGCACGTGGTGTTATACAAAAAAAATGGTTTTATCTCTTACCTCTTTGCCACTTTTTTTTAAGGTTTATTTTGTGATATTCTACATGCAGAAACCCAACAGTCACCATTTTTGTAAGCGAAAATACCATTTATTTTGTTTATACTGATATCTGATATGCATTTTGAAAAGCAGTTTGCGATTTTGAGAATCTTAAAAATCCTAAAATGAAAAGTGCCATATAAATAGATATCTTCCTTCTTCTTCCTCTTCTTCTTTTTCATTTATTTAATAATATTCAGCTTACTAGGCCTATGCCCTGATGCTTTGGTGTTTTAAGTTTTCAGTATCAGAACACAGACAGTATATTCATTCTTTACAGAGTGTATGACCTCTTTATATCTTAATCAGATATGATTTTATTTTGAAGCATGTAAAAAAAAAAAAAAAAACAATCCAATGTATAATTTCTGTCGAGTTTGCATTAAGAGCATGTATCAGCAAACCATTATCAAATAGAGAACCTGTATTTGAAGTTAACATTTTTCTTTGACAGGGAACTTCCTGTGGCCACCCACACAGGAAGTGTAAACATACTAGAAAAAAAATGAAAAAAAAAAAAATGCACAATTTCCATCACTTCAGTCCTATGTGTGTAGACCACCTGATGTCTGTGCTGCTGTAGAGCCCCATCGGAAACAAATTTAAATTAGCATGCGAGAGCCATGGCTTAACATAAAGTAAATATGTAATAATAACCAATAATAGTACACTAGTAGTTAGGATTGAATGTTAATTCTTAAATATAAGCGCTAATTTGTAGCATTTCTTTTTTTCGACATCCAAACATTACACTCATATGTTCTTGTTGAATATTCTATTCCAAAAACATGGGAATTAATACCAAAATTAAGCCCTTCCACTGCCTTCTGATCATCCACCATTCTTCTCTGAAGTCTTTACACAAAATTTTGAGATGTGAATTTTGGGGATTTGTGTTCATTTAGCTAAAATAAAATGGATTGGATTATAGTCTGTGCTCTGAGAGATTTTAGTTCTTTCAAGACAAACCATGTCTTCATGCAGCTGCTTTATGCACAAGGCCGGAACAGGTTTGGACTGCTTAGTTCCAGTTAAAGTCAGTTTACATAGATACTAAAAAACATTTAGTTCTCATGAGCCATGAAAATGTGAGACACTATGTATAAATGTTATATAAACAATATGTAGCCCAATGGACTTCTGATCGGAAAGTCTTAAATTCAAATCCCAGCACCACCCAGCTACTCTTTCTGGGACCTTGAGTAAGGTGTTTAACCCTTAACTGCTCAGATACAATTGCAACTCTGGATAAGGGTTTCTTGTCAAATAGCATAATTTCTTATGCGCTGTATAACCAGGTAGCCAGACTTACATCAATAAATACAGTGATAATGACTGATAACCAAAAGCTGGAGTTGGCAAAAACTAGTTCACAATGCTATATTGTTCTTTTAGCTCCAAGTAGCTCATACGGCAATGTAGCTTCAACATGCGGGGCACAATAAAGTATTGTATCCGGTGTAAATTCATTGTAAGATGCTGTGTGCGTGCAGACAACGGATGGGGGAGAAAAACATGTAAAAAAAAAAAAAAAAGACTTCCTTTCCACTCTTTTTTTCTCACAACCACTTGACTCACAAGTCACTCACAAGTTTTCCAGTGACAGAAATAAAAAATAAAACAAACTGAAAAGGTGTCAGCAGAGGAGGTTTCTCTGCATGCTAATGTCAGTGTAGCATACATGTTTGTGAAAATGTTGTATGTGGTTTGTGCTCATTTCAAGAGCCATTGTCACTAATGAACCAATTCTTTGGTTTCTTCTGGGTTTTCCAGTTTTCTCCACCTTTCCAAAAGCCTCCCAGTTAAAACACTGGGTCGACTGACTTATGATATCTTGGCAGACACCCTTATCCAAAGCAGCTTACAATTATCTAAATTTTATACTGAACTGTTGAGGATGAAGGACCTTGCTCCGGGGCCCACAAGTGACATCTTGGTGGTGCTGGGATTTGAACTTATGAACTGAAGTTCAACATCGGTGGTTACACTGAGCTACCACATCCCTACTCTGAATTTCCTCTAGTTGTGAGGAAGTGTATGACTGTATGCTTTCCCACTTCATGTGCAGTGTTCTTTGGGGTCCACTGAATCCACTATGACCTCAACATAAAGATTACAAAATGTACGTGAGTAAAGCATGACCATGAAAGAACAAAATAACTAAAACATAACAAATAACCAAAACCTCTATACTGTATAAAACATTTAAAGATGCATCCATGTTGCCTCTTGTATTTGAATAATGTCTTTTGGTCAAATGTTATCGTTGTTCCATTGGCACACTGACGTTTGTTAACGTTCCATCGTCCCCCTTTAATGCAGTTTCATTTTTAACATCCAATGACTTCTAGGTACAATAGTAGGTCTGATTTTAGCTACACAAACCACTGCAGCCAACTACTACCCACAGACACAAATAGATTAGCTGAACTTAGTCAGCGGAAAGAATGAGAATCTATCATTAATAAATAGTTGTACAACAAAAGGTTTTTATGTCTTTTTTCTAATTGGATGCATTTAACTTCAAATTTGCAATGAATGTGCAAAGGGTGTTTGCAATAAAACAAAGTATAATATTTAACAAGACCTACGAGTCAGCGTACAAAGAGGAGGTGCACCATTTAACAGCCTGGTGTGGAGCCAACAACCTGTCTCTGAACGTTGACAAAACCAAAGAGATGGTTGTGGACTTCAGGAGAGCACAGAACGGCAATTCTCCACTGATCATCGATGGATCCTCAGTGGAGATTGTCAAGAGCACTAAATTTCTTGGTGTTCATCTGGCGGATAACCTCACCTGGTCACTCAACACCGGCTCCTCAATACACAGAACTGAAATGGACTGATATTACACTGTTTACATGCTGTTTTTTGCACCTCTTGACTGCTGCTACTGCTGTTTTTTTGCACTGCATTGTGTTTGTTTACAGATACTCTTGTTTATAGTTTTTATAGTCCTTTTTGCACAGAACTGTATATTCAAAGTATTCAGTAGGTTTACTGGTCGGCGGTATCTTGTGTTATGTGTATTGTCTTGTGTTGTCTGTCTGTCTGTCTGTCTGCACTGAGTGTCTGTACTCTTTTTCGTCTGCACTGTTTGCACTCGATGCACTTTATGTAATTTTGTGTTGTGTTGTAGCTCTATGTTGTTTAGTGTAGCACCAGGGTTCTGGAGGAACGTTGTCTCGTTTTTACTGTGTACTGTGTACCACTGTGTATAGTAGAAATGACAATAAAAGCCTCTTGACTTGACTTGAAATATTATACAAATTATATAGTATTATAAACTATATACTGTAAAGAGGTGCATTTTGAATTGTTTTAGTGTTCAAATACCTTTTAACTGTTTGTTTTCTCGTATGTTTATTTTATGTTTTTACATTTGCACTTTTCCACCACTGTCGTCACTTGTGCTAAATCTAAATCTAGTTGGTTAACACGTACACACACACCCACACACGCACGCACGCACGCACACACACCTCGTCCGATTTCTTAGCATTGACTCCATCTTAGAGCAAGGGGTGAAAAACTTGCATTGTCTGTAAAAAAAACAGTAAGATAAGATTTCAGGATAAAAGGTGTATTCAGTATTCATTTTAAGAGGTATCAGATTCAGTAACTTAATTTGTAACATCGCCCCCGTGTGGAAAGAATGTGAACATTTCATAGAAACACTAAGTATTAATTCTTTGCTTTTTACACAGAAATATTAATCATTTAAAATGTGTTTATTCTGAACAGGCAAATGCATCTGTAATATCATATTCTGTAAACTTAAAGCCATATTAGAATAGACACCTTAAATAGCACTTTATAAAGAGACAAGGCCTTTTATTAGGTTATAGGAAAGTATTTAATTTGTCAAATTTGGGAGCGAGAACAACTGCTACAGCTACAAGTGTAAATTAAAATTAAAACAGTCTCTAGGATTTGTGCATGAATGTACTGTACCTCCTTACAGAGCTTTTCCAGTTGTTTGCAGATGTGCTTTGCCACCTACACACACAGCACCATCTAATCTGTTCGAGTTTAGATTTGAAGCTGACTCTAGTAGATTATAAAGTGAAGAAAGGACTCGTGTAAACAAGTGGACAAGAATCACATACACATTGTAAACAGATGCTCTTGGGATATAGTTAGTGTTGTGGTGGTGTTTTAGCAGAGCATGGACACGGACACAGAAAACATTTGAATTTCTGTCCTATTTCAAAGTGCTTTGAAGTGTCCATTAATAAAGACATTCTCATGCTGGTTCATTAGGATGCAGACTAAGACAAAATACATTATTAGATATTGTTTGAAGACTGCTAGAGACTCAGCTGTTTGAACATCAAGTCAAAGTTTGTTTCACCACCTAGATGCCAGAACAGGGAAAAGTCAAAAAGCATGCCTTCCTTGTACCCCAAGAGATGGTGGGAAGAGTTGAGCAGTGGTAGAGGATGGATGGAGCATGGTGCAATGTTGAGAGACTCAGGTGTTGGTCCATTTTTGGTTTGTAGGCAAGTATCTGTGTTTTTAATCTGATGTGAGCAGATATATGAAGCCAGTAGATGGAGCAGAGCAGTGGCAGAACCTAGCTAGGTTGAAAGGTTGGATTATTTGCAGAGGTCATATGTCTTTCAGAGGCAGACCTGCAAGGACTGAGTTGCAATAGTCTGGTCTTGAGATGACAAAGGACCTTAGTGGTCTGTGTGGACAGAAGCAGATGAATTCTCTTGATGTTGTAAAGGAGAAATTCGACCTGAACATGTCCTATTAGCAATTTGAGAAGGTTACGCAAGGTTGCATCCAGTGACCAAAATGACTGTAGTATCAGAGGGTTGTTCATAGAGAGTCATGTATTGATATATTTTAAATAGATTTTGGGGTTGACATCAGTGCAGAGGCTGCTTTAGATTGATCTGAGTCATAATTTATAATAAGTTTACTATTTCAGTGATTCTCAACAAGGTTCTACATGAGCAAGGAACACACACACTTACATTCACTCAACACAACCTTCAGCACAAAAATGATTTCAAATTGTGTTCTGCATCTCCTGTTTGTGTAATGGAGGTCTTAAATGTGAAAAATGTGATAAATGAAAAAGATATTCATAGATTTGGAGGCAATTACAGCATCAAGCTAAATTTATTATAGATTATATGCATCACATTTACATTACGTAAATTACAAAAATGTACAAAAAGAAACCATGTTGGTGTTTTCATCTATAGTGTCATTTCATGCATTGTATTATATGTATTGTATATACCTGTATAGATTTAATATTTTTATGAAATCAAAGTCATCAGAAACGAAAAACCTCTGAAACTGAACTAAAAACTCTTGTCGGAGCAGAATCTATCTATCATCATGCACGTTTTTGCCAACTTTTAATACTTGTGCTAAATGTTATTTGTGCCCACACCCAAATTCTTCAGCGGTGACTTTAAAACAAGTGTGTGAACATTTTTGTACTTGAGACTTACAAAAAGAGGTATCAGATTCAGTAACTCAACATGCAACACCGCCCCCTGCTGGAAACAACCTGAAGATTTAGTATAAACACTGCAGTTTTTTAGTTGACCATTCATTACTGCTTCTTCATTTGACTATGCATGAATGCGAGCAGGAGTAAATACACTCTGATTGGTTAACAAAGGTTTAAAACTTCAATATAAACACCCATTAGTTTTCATACATTTGATCGAGGCAGCATTTGATCTGATCTAGACAGCTACAGGAAGTCAGTGGAGGAAGTGTAGCAGTGGGATGGAGTGGGCGAACCTAGAAAAGGAAACCTAGAAGTTAGAAAACATATGCCCTAGCAAATAGTTAGCTTATTTCACCTCAGTTTTTAAATTGTTTTCTGTGCTGAAAGTTGTGCATAACTGCTACAACTCTTCATCACTCTGTATAATTCGCTACTGCCGTCTCTCAGTTGGAATGCATTGTATAATATTCAGAGGCGAGTTTATAAACCTGTGGCTTCGATCCGATTCCATCGACACAGCACATTTTTTTTGTGTGTGTGTGTGTGTGTGTGTGTGTGTGTGTGTGTGTGTGTGTTTCGGCTCCAACATCTGTTTTAACTCATCAGTTAATTGTAAAGCAGTTTATGAGCTGAATCTTTAGTGAGAGGTGTGTGTGGGATTTTTGAAGGACTGCAATAGGAAACACATGGCTTTTGCAAAATGTCTGGTTTTGTTTGTTTACAATCTGACTTCATGGCTAGATCCATGCACCGCCTCAGATGTTTGCAGAGTTAAATCTTCAGTGTAGCCCATGGCTGTCTGCTGTACATTCAGAGGTTTTGCATCTGAGCAGCTAATGAGGCTCGATAAGTTTTGTTACTAGCAGAGGAACATCCTCAGGAGAGAGTTTACAAGGTTTGGCAATTTTGGAAGCACCTGGAGATTGACTGTTTCTACTGTATATTTGTATTTCACAAGTAATAAATACAACAGAGAGTATATAAAAAAAAGGTACATTACAGCTAAAATTGTGAGGTCCTAAAAAGCACATTAAGATAGGAAAAGCTGATAAGATAAGATAAAATAAGATAAGATAAGATTTATTAATATTTATTAAATATAATTTAATAATTAATAATTAATAATCACTTTATTAATTAAAAAAAGGAATTTCTTTTACCAAAGACTACTTAAGATTACAAAAGAAATAAATATACATTTAAAAAAGCAATATTGCATTTAAGAAAATATTGCAAATGATGTGATATTGCACATGTAATGTATAACGGTGGTATAATATTGCATATTAACATATTGTAATGAAAACAAAGAAACAAACAAAAAAATAAATAAAATGTATTTTATTTGTATAGAGCTTTTAACATTATCGCAAATCAGGTTATAACATTTCTATTTATAAGTTAATGCCTATCAGTTTAGTCTCTTGAAACCTTCAGAGGATCCAGACTCAAAAGTAAACCCATCCTCATCTGGGTGGCACTGAAAATATATATATATATATATATATATATATATATATATATATATATATATATATATATATATATAGAGAGAGAGAGAGAGAGAGAGAGAGAGAGAGAGAGAGAGAGAGACAGACAGACAGACAGACAGACAGACAGACACACGTACATACATACATATATCTAATACACAAAATGTTATTATTTTTAGTCTGTAATTGTTGAGGCTCAAAATATTTATATAACTTTTGTCTAAGCAGACCTCAGTTCTCAGCACATTGTTTTTTTTTTTTTTTTTTACATTTTATTCATATTTTTATGTATTTATTCTATTTTAATACCTAAGAATAACTTGAATCTTATTAGTATTATAAAATGAATTAAAATCTCTCACAAAATATGTTGTCTCTAAGTACCCGACATCTGCTGCTTTACCACGGAAAGGACTCTGTGTCTCTCTGCTCAGTGAAATCACAAGTTAATCCACGCCTGAACTTCGACCGTGTCTCAAACAGGGAGGAGAACTTAACCTTCCTTCCTGAGAGGGTGCACAGACAGAACTGGGGGCTGTGAGTGATGGTGTGTTCCGCCGAAGGGGAAAAGAGTGTTTACAAAAATCAGAGGTGTGGTATCTCCATCTTTCCTAAGTAAGATAACAGAGGAAACAGAATCACATGGAACGCCATCATCCTTGAAAAAAAATAATTCACACAAATAGCTATAAACAGGACATTTTCTGATGACACACACATGCACTACTATATACACCACTATGAATTCAGTGGATTAACGCAAATCAGGTTATGTACATACGTTAGCTCAGCGCTGAAAATGAGCAATAAATGAATTTCAACTCAGTAACAATAATATGAACAGGGATTTTATTAATTATTTAATTCATTAGTCTGTTTCTAGGTGCTAACTACAGTAAGGCTTACAATAGAGTGAGAGCAAATGCCTTTATTTGTGTCTGTATATATGACTGACTTGTTACTATGCAACAGTGCTTGTTGTCTGCTTAGCTTTAATAGTGTTGGATGTTAAGCAGGATTAAACAGCATGACTGGTCATAGCAGGAGTCCCAGGTTACTGGCTGTTTATGAAGAAGTAATGGTGTGGAAGAATACACCTGTAAACACTTTATTTGGAAAGGCAACATGAGAAAATTCCATTGAAGAGGTTAGAAAAAGCAGTGAGACAGGAGTAATCCTTCTGCT
Source organism: Silurus glanis (assembly GCA_014706435.1). NCBI lineage: Eukaryota > Metazoa > Chordata > Actinopteri > Siluriformes > Siluridae > Silurus > Silurus glanis. Next base: position 1,616,292 of record JAAIIK010000113.1, read on the forward strand.
TATGGAAACATCATACATCATGTGTCTTGCTTAATGTCGGTAATCTTTGGAGATTTGTAACTTTGCTGAATCGGGGGAGAAGAAAAAAAACAAACACACACACACACACACACACACACACACACACACACACACACACA
>JAAIIK010000113.1:1628358-1645982 GCA_014706435.1 Silurus glanis
ATATATATATATATATATATATATATATATATATATATATATATATAATTATTTTTTTATAATCCTCCGTGTTCTGTCTGTAATGTTGCTCAAAATAAATGTTAATTTTATTAACAATCTCCATTATCTCAGTGCAAATTAATCACATAGGGTTGGTACTTCCATAAATAAGAACAAAATGCATACTTCTTCAAACACATGCTTTTTGTCAACCTCCCTTTCTTCAGATCTGACTATTTGAAACAGGCCGTTTTTGTAGCTGTTCTGACATTTGCTAACAACACTGTGAAACAAATATTTGGTGCTTATAGTCAAAGATGATCATTTGATGTTGTTATCACCTGTCTGCAGATAATAATAAAGGTCGAGTAAATGCTGTAAAATACTGTTTTTTTGCTTATTCAAGAGATTCTTTTGCAAACATTTAACATTCTAGTTTGGAGGACCATTCACAGCAAACATTAATGTACATATGCTTATACAATAAGCAAAAACAATAACATAAGATACGTTTACATATATATTTAGGTTTCTGATCTGTAATATACATGTAACTTATGTAGGGTGGGGAGGCCTGGGGGTCGATAGCAGGCCACTCAAGAGCTACCTCTCCGACACATGTATACCATATTTTCATTAAACTGGCTTTGTGAACAGGGGCATTGTCATGCTGGAACAGGTTTGGGTCTCCTAGTTCAAGTGAAGAGAAAAAAATTAAATCTACTGCATATAAAGACACCCTATACAACTGTGTGCTTCCAACTAAATAATTTAAGATTGAACATGGGGCATTATTATATATTATAAGCTCCTAAACACGTTAAATACATTAAAAAAAAGACATTAAAATATAAAAACACTAGTAATAATCTAATAGTACTGTCCCTACAAAGGCTATGATTTGACAGCCTCATAATCAAACAAAGTGCCTACTTCAAGGATGAAGTAGGCACCTTAATCACCTTAATTAAAGTGAGCTACAAGCATAAATATTGACATAACATCCGAACTTAAATCACTGATTTGGCTTAGGATTGCAGACAGAACTCTGTTTACTAAGATTTTCTAACCAATACACACAGTTATACTGCCACTGTTAGGGAACTCCATTCTATAAGGATCTTAGAGTGTATTTCAGCCCCCTCCTACTCATCTTGACTATGGTATGCTAATCTCCGTTTTTGTTCACATGAGTGCTATTTTTAAGATCCGCCGTTTTTAACTACTCTCGGCTTTACACCACGATGTTCATTAGTGTTATGATATTCTACACCAACAGCTGCTAGACCTGTCATTAATGTTACTAATGAGATGAAAGGCTTGCAATGCCATAGTATAAACACCACAGTATTGTATACAAATCCATAAAGGGGAAAATCATAGTTAAGGGATCAAGTCCTTTCAGACAACTCTTACATTATAATAATGCATGACTGAGAGTGAAGAATTTGATTCTTATGTGTTTTAGTATCAATAGATTGTGCCTGTTTGGTCTATTTAGAGTTCGTAAGCTGAAGTAAAGTGGTAAATGTATTTTGATAGTGAAGTGGTTATCAGGGTTGTAGTACGACACCCAACAACTCACAGTTAGATCAGACAAAACATGCTTTTTTTTTAATTGCTGTGGCTGGTAATCAAAGTATAGAACAACCCTGATGAATTGAATACATGCTTGAAGGAAAAAACACACAATAGATGTCACCGTCAACAAACTATTTTAGATAAAAATAAATAATTAAACAATGATAATTGGTATTTATTCTTCTGAATCAGATCTATTAAGCTACCGAGCAACTCAAGAACTATGAGGATGGATTTGGACTGTGATTAATATAAACTAATAGTAAACAATATTTTATTAATATTAATGTATATCATACAATGGCTTAGTACTATTTGAATGAACAGTTCTGGGAGGTGGTAGCTCAGTGGTTAAGGCATTGGACTCTGGATCAGAAGGATGGATTCAAATCCCATCACCACCAAGCTGCCACTGCTGAGCCCTTGAGCAAAGCTCTCAACCCTTAACTGCTCACTTGTAAGTTGGTCTGTTTAAGGGTGTCTGCCAAATGCCATTTAAGCACCCATCACTAAACAGTACACCTCAAAAAAAAAACATGAATAAAAATTGGGTGTCGCTCAGATGAGAATGGGTTCCCTTTAAATTTGGTTCCTTGCAAGGTTTGTTCCGCATACTATCTCAGGGAGTTTTCTCTTGCCACTGTTGCCACTGGCAGACTCAGTAGAGATAGACTTATAGACACAAAACTTATAGGCGCTAACATATAAATTCATGTTTTATAACCTCTTTATCTCTGTAAAGCTGATTGCTTTTTGCCATTGTCAAAAGCTCTATACAGATAAAACTAAATGAATTTAATAATTATTAAAAAAAATAATAATATTTAAACTCTCCCACTGTGAAAGGTTTTACTAAATCACATCTGAGTTCATGCCAAATCATGCTGATCTGTGATGGACTGACATCCCATCCAAAGTGTATTCCTGCATCCCTAACAGTGTACCTTTGGAAAGGATCAGCATGATTTGGCATGAACACAGATGTAATTTGGTTAAACCTTCCACAGTTGAAGAGTTGTTGGACAAAAGATGCTACTGTTCCTCTGTATGATGATAACTTTTTTTCCCTATAATGAGAGAGAAAAAGAGAACGAATGCTACAGTTCAAACTTACTGTTCAGAATTATTAACCCTATTAAATCATCTGTGTTATAATAGTCATTAATGATAATTTGTTGTCCAAGATGGAGCCAGTACATGGAGAAAATGAGTTAATATTTGTAGATTACACTCACTCAGACAGCATTTTAAAACTAATTAGCAAGTTTTAATAATTTAACTGAAGTAGTGGTTTGAGGTTAATATTTACACAAAGTATTTTTTAAAGAGCCAAGTATCTTTAAGTAGCGAGAGTCAAGTGTGTTTAAACATTAGTTTAACCAGTGTGTCTATATAGTGAGAATGTAGTGTGTTTCCTTAGACCATGTGTGTTGCAGCTGTCTATATTATTCCTGTCAACCTCACTCTATTTACTAGGTAATGGTATCATGGGAAGTCCACTCTGGCTCTGGGTGGTCTATAAAAAAAGGCCGCATTTAATGCACTTGATGCTTCAGTCTTTAAACTCAACTTAATGGAAAAAAAGCGATAGATATAAAGGGTGTTCATGGGATGCGAATGAAATCCCAACATGTTTCTTACTTCCAGATTCAGTGAGCTTTAAACATACTATGAGACAAAAAAGCATTTTAAACTATATCGGTATAAAATTAACATTAAATGTTAAGGCTTTTGAAATTGCAAAGAAATTGCAAAAAATAAAATCTAATGCTAAATCAAGATAAACAATTCTCTTCTGAATTTCTAGACGTGTACTAAAATAAAACTATTAAACTTAAATTAAACAAATTAAACCAAAGTCCTGGTGGTATAACAGGTACTGTTGCCAACTCACAGCTACATCATGGCCCTGGTACCATCCTGGGCTAATGTTACTGTCTATACGGAATTCCCCTTCAGGAACTCGAGCTGCATCAACAACACTTTGGGCACTCTTCTGCGTTGTCCATGCTCTGAATCATGTGTGCAATCAGTCCAATGGAAAGCGCGGCATCATCGGCAGGTTGATGTTATGGCCAGGATGCTACAAAAAGCACATGGAGTGAAACCAGTGCTAGCTTCTGTTTGTTCAGGAAGCGCTCTGTGTTGTTTTTATGGTAAATGCCAAATAAAAAGCTCTGCGAGTCCGCAGAGACAACCCCTCAACCAGTCATTTCAGAGATGGTATTAGAAGTAGTGGCCCATGCCGTGGCCATTCGTAAGATAGATTAGCCCACCAGTCAGCAGAAGCTCGCCCCTCCAGTAAGTTTGACAAACACTTTCTTTACGCCGGTGTCTGCCCCTTTTCTCTGACAAACTTTTCTTTGTCTTGAGCAAAGCCTTATTTGGCCCACTCCTTGAGTCCTAAGGTGTCACTATATGCTAATATAATCGGACTTAAAAGTGTGGTTATGGTTATTGACAGTACCCCTGGTTGTAGAGATGCTGGCTAGCTATCTCTCTCCAGGTGTACTTGTCATCCCTAAGAAACTCCGGCGCTGCCCACCAACTATGCCTCTTCGAATTACTTTGATGCAGGTGGGCAAGGCTTATGCCTTAGCAGGTCAAGCCGCAGGCTAGTCTGCACACCATGCTGTGCTGCAGACCTATCAGGCTGACCTGTCAAGTCAACTCAAGTTTATTTCTATAGCGCTTTTCACAACAGACATTGTCTCAAAGCAGCTTTACAGAAATCAACAGTCAAGGTGAACGGTGTGCATTTATCCCTGATGAGCAAGCCGTGGTGACCTGCTATGGAAGCTTAATGTGGAAGACACATCGGGCGGTCAGGAGATCTGTGGGCTCCACTTAGCTCTCGGGGCAACTAAAGAGACCGCTAGGGCCATTGGCCAGTCCATGGCCGCTCTTGTGTCTACTGAAAGGCATCTGGTATCTTTCACTTTACTCTGCTCAGTGGACCCCAACCACAACCCTGCAAGCAGAGAGTCACAAATTGCACTTTCCACTGCTAGGCATCCTTTGCAACACTCAAGGCCATAGCCCCATGAGCTGATGGGTCTGAGGACCGGGAAGGGGCATGGCACCCTCCCTGAGCTGGTTTGCTAACCCTGCCACTTTCAGTGTTTCAGGGCACGACCAGCTACAGCAAACGCCCTCCTCGGTTCCGCCAAGTATCATAGCGGATTTAGAGGGTTCGCCGCCAGTTCATAAGCTCCAGCTCTAGGCATTTCAGAGGTCAGTCTCGACAGACTGATTCCCTTAATAGATGATCCAGCAGCCTAGAGGTTCTGCCAGATGTGTCTCGGTGGATCCTGTGCACTGTAGACAGAGGCTAGTCGAATCAGTTCAGGTCTTGTCTGCCTTGGCTCATGGGGTGTGCCCCACTCTGGTGGAGCCCGAGCAGGCTCTGGTCATGGAAATAGAAGTAGATACTTTCTTGAGAAAGGAGGCCATCGAGGTGCGAGTCTTATCCTGGTGGTGCCCGAGGTACTCTCTGGTCATAAAACACAGGACTGGAAGTTCCTGAGCTTTTCTTTCGGGGCCGAAGCTTACTTTTCGTTTGGTCTTGCCCTCTCACCCTGCACCTTCACAAAGTGTGTGGATGTGACACTGCTCCCGCTGAAAGAGCTGGGGTTAACGCTGAATGGCAAGAAGAGTGTGCTTTCTTCATCACAGAGAAGCACATATTTAGGCATACTATGGGATTCAACCCTTATGTGGGCATAGTTGTTTTCTGCTTGTGTTGAATTCATCCTAGTGGCCATCAATAAAGTGAGGGAAGGCCAGTCACTGTGAAGCAGTTTCAATGTGCTTCCAATTGGGTTCTCCCGGAGGGGCAATCCACTCCGTATGATCAAGGTCACGCTATGAGCCCTACGTGCCTTAGATGTATAGAGAAATTCCAGGTTCCTGTTTCATTGCCCCGTGTTTTGAGTTCCTGTCCATCGCATAATGTCATGAGTTGCCGCTCTGCCCAAGGCCTCTGGAGAAGGCCCCATCAGATGTGGCACATTAATTGCCTAGAGATGCTGGCTGTGTTTTGAGCACTAAAACATTTCTTCCCAGACCTCAGAGGCCAACATGTGTTGGTCTTGTCGGACAACACTTTGGTGGGTTCGCACAACAACCACCACGGTGGGGCTGCAATCTTGCCTCCTGTAAAAGTTGGCAAGTCAGAGGGATGCCTACATCCTATGTTTTAGAGCAAATCTGGTAGAGATTTTACAGAGCACGAGTGGACCTGTTGCGACTCAAGAGACATTGCAGGGTCCCCTCTGGTTCTCCCTAACACCCCCAGCCCCTCTAGGGCTGGATGCCATGGTACAGGCATGTACACCTTTCCCCCTGTCTTGATGCTTCTTGGAGTTCTGTAGATAATTTACTCCAGGCATGGCCAGTGCTTTCCTCTACCCTAAACCAGGGTATGTTCCCTAGGTACCCTCGGTCATCCCTCGACATAGAGGCCATAGACCAGGATTTAACCGACTGTGTCCAGTGCAAGCACTGTGTGCTTAGAGAATGTGTTAGAGAAGTGAACAAAAGAGTGCAGGCAGGGTGGAGTGGGTGGAGAAGAGTGGCAAGAGTGATTTAAGATAGAAGGGTATCTGCATGAGTGAAAGAGAAAGTTTATAGGACTGTGGTGAGACCTGCGATGTTGTATGGTTTAGAGACAGTGGCATTGAGTAAAAGACAGGAGGTGGAGCTGGAGGTAGCAGAGCTGAAGATGTTGAGGTTTCCGTTGGGAGTGATGAGGATGAACAGGATTAGAAATGAGTTTATTAGAGGGACAGCGTATGTAGGTTGTTTTGGAGACAAGGTGAGGGAGGCGAGATTTAGATGGTTTGGACATGTGCAGAGGAGGGACATGGGGTATATCGGTAGGAGAATGCTTAGGATGGAGCCACTAGGAAGAAGGTAAAGAGGAAGACCAAGGAGGAGGTTTATGGATGTGGTGAGGGAAGACATGCAGGTAGTTGGGTTGAAAGAGGCAGATGTAGAGGACAGAGGGGTTTGGAGACGGATGATCCCTGTGGCAACCCCAAATGGGGAAAACCGAAAGAAGAAGAAGAAGAATTAGATCAGGTATGTACACAGTATCCAAAATTATTGCAGGCACATATTATCTGTGATATGAAATCTTTGGCTTATACCAAAAGGTGCCTAAACCTTTTCCTATAAGGGGCCAAAAATCAATCTTGATTCAGGGCCATGAATGGAAAGTAAATTTTGCATGAAAGTAACTATAATTACTTAGATACTTCGAAAAAGCTTTGTTACTTAATGGAAACAAATATTGTATTTTTTTCAAAACATCAGACATGTTTGTCTTGTCATTTGCCACTGTCTCAATAATTAGCTGATTTTTGAATGCCACAATGCATGCTGTACCATCACCTTAAATTACTAATGTAAATAAAATGCAAAGAAAAGTTAAATTTTCAAAGTCAAATTTATTAACATTTTCTATATTTAATTTCAGTTTAAATTTTTGGCAGCTTCAAAATAATTAAAAAAACATTTTGTTTTTCTGTTTTCCACTTCTGATATATGGCATGGCAGACCAAATCAAAGTTCAATATGGGGATACATAAAAAAAAGTATCTTGTTGTTTTTCTTGTTGCTGACCTAGTTTCTGTTTCCGTTCACACTATTGTCTAATCCCATTTATGCCTGTTTGCTGATCGACTGACCTCATTCTGTTTAACCACCATGAGGTTTTATTGTTTTCTGGATTCGTCTGTCCTATATTATTAAATACATTATACTTGCACTTGCATCTGCTTTCCCTCATCTTATGGGACACTTAAAAAGTACAAAAATAGTGTATGGTAAATAATATGCCATTTCAGAAGCCACAAATACAGCTATTGGTTTAAGAGACTGAAAATATGAAAAAAAAAAAAAATGCTTGCATAAAGAAATTATTTTTGTGGATCGTTCTTATCATTAGAAAGAAAATAATTGTGTGCATGATAAAATCCTAAATTTTACATCATTATAAAGATAAGCAATATTTAACTTCTTGCGATTTTATTTGCTTGGGAAAAGGACACGTTTATTTGCTTTTTAAAGGAATTTGGTGGCATGGATACAAACTAAATAAACGCACGCGGTAACAGACAGTAACACACTATGTTCACCATCACGTGGCTGTACTACATGCAGTCTAAAAAAGGAGCCTATTAGCAGGGTTGCACAGGGGGGGCTTCTGATTTCTCCTTAACTCTACACACACATTGCTCAGCGACATTCCCAGCTGTTGGGGCTGTGCCCTTATTACCATGGAAAACGATGCTGTAAAGGCCAAGGTGGTCATTCTCATTACTTAAACGTGCCCTCCACTTGACATACTGGCATTATAGAGCTTGACCAGGATGGTTTTCACCTTTTTACGAAACAAGATTAAAAAAAGGTCGTGTAAAGGAGTGTTTTTTATTCTGGTGCATTAAAAAAAAAAATCTGTACCTGGGCCACAGTCCAAAATTAATAGTTATATTTAAGGTTAAAAATGTAAGAGATTTCAAATCTCTAACCACTAGGTTAAGAGCCTGTATCAGGCCATGGAAGAGGTTGCCACCAGTTTGGAAGAATATTCTGGGGAAAAAAAGAAGAAAATTATAATATAAATATTCATATCAGAGTGAGGGGTGAATAATTCATAAGTTCAGCCTGAATGTCTTCTTGTGTGGCCCAGACATAAAACAAACATGTTCCCAAGTGTTGGAACAAGAAGCAGAAACAGTTTATATTGTACACTATTTGATATATACTCAATTCTCAACTGATTTAGATTTGCTCATGTTATGCTTACAGTACATTCACGTTTGTTTGTATTTGCCTCTGCTCTCATAGCGCTCTGACTGACTGCTGCCTCTATCAGAAATTTCAAATTGGGGTGGGGGGAAGGGGGGGAGGGTTTGTTTGGTTAATTTAATTTTATTTGTACAGCAAACCATTTCACAAAGAAGATTTGCAGAAATAAATAAAAACACAATATCACTATAATTATCTTTATAAGTTATAAGTCCCGATAAGTTTATCCCTAATAAACCAGCCAGAGCTTTATGTCATTTGTAATTCCATGACTGAAGTAAAGTGCAATATCAACTACATATTTGGGTTCCTGTGACCAAAAAGATGTCAAGATGGCGCCGGTGAGGTCGGCTGCCGTCACGACTGCTCCGGCTACGTTTTCTCTTTTTTTGTTTATTTTATACTTTTATTTAAGTAGTTACACTTCCATCTACACAAGATGGACATGATTAGATATGACAGAGACACTCTTATATCTATTGGTGTACAATGCACTCACCTTTCGCCGTTTTTAAACCCGGACCCATGCTGGCCGAGCGAGATCCTGAGGGAGAACAAAGTACCGTACCGTACCCCGTACCGGCGTCCGCGAGGGAAACGAGCCGGGTCAGGAACAGGCTGAGGGCACGCGCACACCGCGCTCCCTTACCTAGTATCCTGTTAGCCAACGTCCAGTCACTGGAAAACAAGCTCGACGACCTCAGGGCAAGGGTCAAGTTCCAGAGAGACATTCGGGACTGCAACCTTCTCTGCTTCACCGAGACATGGCTGAACCCAGCGGTACCGAACCACGCCATCCAGCCGGCCGAGTTTTTCTCGGTTTACCGCATGGACAGAACACAGCAGTCGGGGAAGTCAAGAGGAGATGGAGTGTGTCTGATGGTGAACAACCACTGGTGCGACAGCGTGAGCATCGTTCCTCTTTCACGCTCCTGCACACCAAATCTGGAACTAATGACCATAAAATGTCGGCCCTTTTATCTACCTCGGGAATTCAGTTCGGTCATAGTCAGTGCCGTTTATATTCCACCTCAAGCGGACACGGACACTGCAGTATGGGATTTACACGAGACAATAACTCTTCACCAAACACAGCATCGGGACGCTGCGCTCATTGTGTTCGGAGATTTCAACAGTGCCAACCTCAAGCGCGCACTACCGAACTTTTACCATCACCTGCCCCACCAGGGGCGAAAGAACACTGGACCACTGCTACACAACATTCAAGAACAGCTACAAGGCACAATCACGTCCACCATTTGGGAAATCGGACCATGCCGCCATCTTCCTCATGCCTGTTTACAAACAAAGGCTGAAACAGGAAGCTCCGGTTCAGAGGGAGGTCGCGCGCTGGACTGACCAATCGGTGGCCGCTCTGCAGGACGCTTTGGATGACGCAGACTGGGACATGTTCCGGCGTAGCTCTGATGACGTCAACATGTTTATGGAAGCGGTTGTGGGATTCATCGGGAAACTAGCGGATGATACAGTGCAGAAAACCACTATCAGAACGTTTCCCAACCAGAAGCCATGGGTGGATAAAACCATCTGCGACGCTCTGAGGTCCCGTTCCGCTGCCTACAACACGGGGCTCGCCACCGGGGACATGGACGAGTACAAGGCTGCATCTTACAGTGTTCGCAGAGCGGTGAAGGATGCAAAGCGGCGCTATGGGAGGAAACTAGAGTCACAGTTTCAACATGGTGGCTCTAGGAGCCTGTGGCAGGGACTAAGGACAATAACGGACTATAAAACACCATCTTCTAGAATGGTGAATGAGGACGCTTCTCTGGCAGACGAGCTAAACACCTTTTACGCTCGTTTAGAGGCTGCAGCTAACCACGCTAGCGGCACAACCAGCGTGCACACTGAGAGAGCTGGAGAGGTAAACACTTTCACCATCTCAGAGCATGACGTGAGGAGGGCATTCAAAAGAGTGAATACCAGGAAGGCAGCAGGACCAGATGGCATCACAGGTCGGGTTCTGAAAGCCTGCGCTGACCAGCTAGCACCGGTGTTCACTGAGATATTCAACCTCTCCCTCGAACAGTCTGTTGTCCCCTCATGTCCCAAAGAAACCCCAGCCCACTTGCCTTAACGACTATCGCCCTGTAGCCTTGACCTCAGTAGTGATGAAGTGCTTCGAGAGACTGGTCAGAGACTTCATCACTGCATCACTACCAGACACACTGGACCCATTACAGTTTGCATACCGTCAGAACCGCTCTACTGAGCTCTACTTGCTCATCTCCACCACACCACGATGAGCCACCTGGACCAAAGAAACGGGAATTATGCAAAGATGTTGTTCGTGGACTACAGTTCAGCGTTTAACACCATAATTCCCTCCACACTCACCTCTAAGTTGGAGGTCCTGGGATTCAGCCAGCCGCTGTGTCAATGGATCGCTAACTTCCTGACAGACAGACCACAAGCCGTACGGGTGGGAAAACACACCTCATCCACCCTCAGCACTGGCGCCCCCCAGGGTTGTGTTCTGAGCCCCCTGCTTTACTCAATGTACACATATGACTGTGTGGCCACATCCAACTCCACCACCATCATCAAGTTTGATGACGACACTGTTGTGGTGGGTCTGATCTCCAACAACGATGAGACGGCCTACCTACAGCAGGTTAAAAACCTGGAGAGATGGTGCCAGGAGAACAACCTTCTCCTGAACGTCAGCAAGACTAAGGAGTTGATCGTGGACTTCAGCACAAAGCGGGAGAGGTCATACCAACCGATAAACATCAGCGGGACTCCAGTGGAGAGAGTGGACAGTTTCCGGTACCTTGGTGTTCACATCACACAGGATCTGTCTTGGTCCTGTCACACCAACACCCTGGTGAAGAAGGCCCGGCAGCGTCTGTACCATCTGAGACGCTTAAGGGACTTTAAACTTCCCTCTCAGGTGCTTAAGACTTTCTACACCTGCACCATTGAGAGCGTTCTGACGGGTAGCATCACTTCCTGGTTTGGGAACAGCACCATGCAGGACAGACGAGCCCTCCAGAGGGTGGTGCGTTCAGCTGAACGTACCATCCACACTGAGCTCCCTAACCTGCAGGACATCTACAGCATGCGGTGCCGGACCAGAGCTAGGAAGATTATGAAGGACCTCAGCCATCCCAACAATGGACTCTTTTCTCTGTTGCGTTCAGGGAAACGCTTCAGATCCCTGAAAGCGAACATAGGGAGAATGAGGAGGAGCTTCTTCCCGCAGGCCATTCGGTGTTTAAACCAGGAAACACCCAGGATCTACAAACTGGCCCACTCTCTCCATCATCACACTTCTTCTCTGTACATATCTCACCTTTCGCACCACGACACTTTAAACTCTGGACTTGCACAGCACAGTGCACTTTATATTTTATTTTATTTTATACCACACCATACTGCACATGGACACTTTACGGACCTTTACACCACATCATACCGCAAACGGACACTTTATGGACAACCCACCACTAAAATTGTCTATTGTTTACACTTTGTTACACATTGTTTACTGTTTACTGTTTCACTGTTTACTGCCATAAGATTTTTTTTTATATACATCTTTTTCTCTTTGTTTCACATACATATATCTTTATATATCTTTTATATCTTTATATTCTTATATTTTATTTTATTTAGTTTTATTTATACTTTATACTTTATTTATCTGCCTTCTTTTCTTTTTCCCCATCCTATTCCCTCATGCCGGACCGTCGTATAAAGCATTTCACTGCATGTCGTACCCTGTATGTATGTGTATGTGATGAATAAAATTTTATTTGATTTGAAATGTTTATGATTTCTGTCTCACACATTTTGAAATACAATATACTACACATGTTACTTATCTTGATTAGCCTGGATGTGGGTAAAACAAAAGACATGGATGTTGACTTCAGCAGGATATGTAGTAATAACTTCTCACTGAACTTTAACAGATCCTCCATTAAGATTGTAGAAAACAACACATTCTTTTTTTTTCACCTGGCAGAGAACCTCTCCTGGTCCCTCTACACCAGCTTTAAAGGAAACAACAAAGAAAGCCCAGCAACATCTCTACATTTTGAGAAAGCTTAGGAAGGTTCAGCTTCCACCACACATTCACCTTCCACCTCACAACATTTACATAACAGAGGGACCACCGAAAGAAACATGAGCAGCTGCATAACTTCCTGGTTTGGAAATTGCACTGCCTCAGATTGCAAAAAAGTGCTTTCTATTTGTCATGTACATTTCTTTTTGCAGCACAGTGTAATTCTTTTTTTTTTTTTTTTTTTTTTTGCATATTCCAGTGATGTTAGGAAGATCAGAGCGCAGGCTCAGCTATGATACCACAACCCTGAAGCACAGAGAGTTAAGGGCCTTCCGCAATGGCCCAAGGTGGCATCCAGCAACCAGCCGAAAAAAACAATCTGCCACCCTTCTTTTCCCACTGATGATGTCACTCTGCCTCCCTTCCCAGCTGAGAACTTTGAACAGCTTTTCTTCCCAGTTAAGGATGCCACGCCTCATAGCTGTCTGTCCAAGGACAGGACTCCACCTTCCTGCTCGACTGAGGATGTTGCTCTGCCTCCTTGCTTTGCAGAGACTGTCACTCCTCCCTCTCACCTTGCTGAGATTGTTGCTCCTCCTTCTAACTTTGTGGAAATTGTTGTTTTCTCCTCTAGGGCAATCATCTTTTTTGCTTGTAAGCTTGTGGAGTCAGGGGTATCACCTCTGGCTGTCCAGGTCCTCCTGCATCTATTATTTACATAGGGTTTTCATGAATCAGTACTTTTACTTTTGATACTTAAGTACATTCAAAAGCAAGTACTTTTGTACTTAAGTAGAAATGTAAAATGTGCTTCAGGTATGCTTCGTCCAATATTAAATAGTTTAAAAGACAGTAATAGTCTAGATCAATTTGTCTGACTAAAAACCAAAAACCTCATTGTTTCCATAAGATGTTAAATATCTGAATCTAATCTCGACAAAGTGAGGGAAAAGAGGGAAAAAATCTGTAACACTGTATTCCGCTACTTTGACTGTCCCAATTGTCTACTAAAACAGAAGATAATGAAAGCGAACAGGATGGTGGTGTGACAAACAGATGTCTCAGTAAACCCCTTCTCACTCCTTCTTTCTGTCCTTCATTGCTCAGAATGAACAGCTCTATTCTTTGCAGAGGAACATCATTCAGAACAAGAATGAGCAAGAGCAGGCAGGCCCGGGTAATATTTCAAGACAGGAGACAAAGCGAGGAAGGCATAAAGAAAAAAAAAAAAATGTCAGTGCAGTACAGAGAGTCTCTGATCCTAATCAATATGTAGATATTTCCAAGTGTTGTGTCTTTTCAAGCGGGTTTTTCAAGCATAACTGTGGAATGTGATGGAGGGAGGGTGAAATGCTCCCATGCTCCACACAAAAATGACTTTTTTCCGCAAACAATCAGTCTCAGTGTTCAGGCGTATAGAGAGCACGGACATTACACTGATCGGCATCTTAATTAGTCGCTTCACAGGGGAAAATCTCGCTTCTGGGAATTTACAGAGACTATTTATATGTCAGTCAATAGAAAGACTATTTTCCAGACTAGGTTTATTTCGGTCTAGATGAATAAGGCTCACTTGTGTTTAAACGTATTATATTTCTGGAGTGCGAATGCTGTAAAAACCGGATTGCAACTGTCATGTTGCTATTCTTCTTATTCTTCTTCATATTTTAATTATTATTAGTAGTATTTGTGCATATGCTTATCTTAAGCTTTCATAAGCACTCTTTCCGGGTCAAAAATTATGACAGGACCATCAAAGGACACTCTGTAAATACACTTCAAGGAATGACGTCAAGGAGTAATTCAGAATAGACAAGAACAATATAATGTCCAATTGGAGGTGGAGGAATGCATGGTACATCCTGTTATTATTATTATTATTATTATTATTATTATTATTATTATTAGTTTTAGTAGTAGTAATAGTAGTAATAGCAGCAATAAAAGCAATAGTAATAATATTAGCATAGTAGCAGTAATAGTAATAGCAAAAGTAGTAATTGTGTACTTCTAATCTAGTCTTTGCAAGTGGATATCAGTAAAGAATCAGTTTGCCCACATCTTTTTGTCATTTTCTTTTTTGATAAGACCCAGACAAGAATGGGTCCCCTCTTGATTCTGGTTCCTGGTCCTCTCAAGGTTTCTTTCTTATGCCATCACGGGGAGTTTTTCCTTGCCACAGTCGCCACCGGCTTGCTCATCAGGGACAAACTTACACTTATAAAGAACATCTTCATTTTTATCACCACATTATCTGTGTAAAGCTGCTTTGAGACAATGTTCATTGTTAAAAGCGCTATACAAATAAAAATGAATCGAATTGAATTGTGTTTGTGCTTCCTAACTGTAGATAGGCCTCATTAATGTATTTGAAAAAAATATATGGAAATTTAGTCCAAGGTTTTTGCTGAGTATTCTCTTACAATGATCACACTGCCACTGTTACTGTACTGCATATAAAAGGGTTACACACTGTACAGTTTGACACACTATAGAGTTTTAATTATGGATGTAATCAGAATTAATTTGAATGCCATCATCTTATATATCTAATCACAATAAAAAGCATCTCCCTAGTTAAACTCCTGTCTCTATTTGGAGTAATGTTATTGAGCCACTTTGTTTGCAATCAGAATATAAGTGTAATACAATATCAGCACTGGTTCAGATATTAGTATATTATTTGTGTAAATGGTAAAATGTATTTTCAGGAAGGCAAAAATTATCCAAGCTAACTTATTGATAGTGATCATGTGCCCTTCTGCTTTTTGATTCTGCTTAATTGTTCCTAATTCCTTGATGAAGTCTTATATATATATACAGTAAAACCCTGTTGTACGAGCAACTAATAGTACGAGCAAGCGGAGATACGAGCGACCTTACTCACAAAATTTTACCCTATTTCACGAGCAAATTTCGAAGGCACGAGCAAACCCACACTGCCGGTTCCCCGTTTTTGCATCAGTCGCTTAGTTGATGACGTATTGCTTGGTCGCTCTCGTTGTTCAGTGCATCAAAAACGTAACTTTTTTTAGTGATATATTTTTATTTCACTAGAAATCTTGAAAAATGTCTCCCAAGTAAATCAGTGATGGTGCTGTGAAAACGAAAGTAAATAGAATTACCATGGAAACCGAGGAGGTTACGAGCGTGGTGCGCGTCTCACACTCGCAATCAACCACTACCACATGAGTAAGTGTTAAATTATTTTTACATTATGGTAATATGCGGTGTATTTGTTTGTTAAAATAGGCTACAAATACTTTTTAAGTGTAGAAATAAGCGATTGAATGAGGTCTCGGAACGGATTAAATCGCTTTTACATTCATTCTTTTGGGGAAAATTAGTTCGAACATACGAGCAAATGGACCAACGAGCAATTTTCAAAAACGAATTATGCTCGTCCAACGGGGTTTTACTGTATATGCCATGCCATTTGTTATTCTTTTCATCTTATCCTTTTTAAAAAAAAATTTATATGTACTTTTTGAATTGTAGCTGACACCACAAAGTGCAGTTTTCTATGATTAAACAGAATCTGCTTTTCTACTATACATGGTCAAGATAATAGCAGAATAGATGAATCATTACTCACAGCAAACTTGCTGGAAATGACTAACTCTACATTTCATTCATGAGCAAAAAAAATGCAGAGAGAGACGAAGAGATCTGACATCTTTCCTTTTCCTCGCCCTGATACTTAGTCAGAGACATGCTGCATTGATTATAAAAATAACCACTGAGGTTAGGTTTCCCCTCGATGTACTGACTCACACATTCACATGCACTGGATACACACTTCCCATCTGTTAGCGACTGGACACATCTGGATCGAGTGGGTGTGTCCATGCAGTCACACCAACCAGCCACTCAGCTCCACTTGACCGTGGCCATTATTCACCCACACATCCACACACCCACACCCACACTTTCATTTCCTCTTAATTATCAGAACATGATGTTTCAGAGTCACAAGGACATTTTGCAATTAAATACATAATACGACATACTAAAATACAAACTCCAGAAAATGAAAATCGTCAGGAAAATATAATGTTAATGTCTAAGTAGGGATTAGGTTTATTTATTGATGTATTTATGTGTTTATTAATTTATTCATTTGATTATATATCTATTTATTTATTGATTTATTTATATTAGGAAAGATATTAGGCAAAGATCATTAATTTATATATCTGCTCAAAAGAAGAAGCCTGTCTCTAGAAATAAAAAGAAAACACAATAAATGCATTTTTAATAAGAAATATATAAACAAATAATTGCAGATCTTGTATTACACTGATATCATTTACATTTACAACATTTGTCAGACACCCTTTGCACCCTTAGCTTTAGGGCAGCTAATAGCACCAAAAAAATGTATCTTAAAACATATTTTCTTCTTCTTCTTTGTTTTTAGCTGCATGATAATTAAACTTCTCGCTGTGCCTGCCTTGAGTGTGACATCACTGACTAATGCATACATGAGCACTTCACGTATGCGAGCACTGAGCACTGGAACACTCATTTAAAATCTACAATTTGGTTTCACGCCAACGTGCAGCAGATCATGCCATTAGTCATGTCCAGATTTGTTCATAATGGTCCATTTGACTAGGTCAGCTGTACTCATGCTCTCTTAAAAAAAATGCAATAAATTAAACATAATATAACAAAACTTAAACATAAAACATATAAGAACAAGAAGCATAAAGAGAGCTAAAGAAAATGATGTCCTGGAGTATTTAATACTAGTTGGGTTAATAAATTTATTACCAGGTATATTGAAACCAATTAAAAACAAATTGGTCTGAAAAAAATATAAAATATATAATTGTGTATAATATATATTCACAATTAATATATTGCATTTATGCATTCACATTTGTACAGTATATTAAAGTAAATGGCAACTACAGCTAACTAGTGTGCATTATGTTAACTATGTCTGCACCACAAGTGCAGGGTTATTAAGTCACATTTCATGGTGCTCATGCAATACACACCTGTTTTTAGACGCAAGCATGTAACCAAATAGTCACATCAGTTTTACTATATGCGAAACATGATATCATGACATTTTACAGTGTCTCATGGCTATGAATTCCAATCTGAGTGTCCCTGCTGGACAGTCTTCCAGTGTGTGTGTGTGTGTGTGTGTGTGTGTGTGTGTGTGTGTGTGTGTGTGTGTGTGTGT
>JAAIIK010000113.1:1651011-1676620 GCA_014706435.1 Silurus glanis
ATATATATATAATAGTCAAGTTGGCTTGAAAGAAAAAACTCTGAAATATGAAACTCTTAACACCAGACGTGTGCATCTTGTCAAAAGTCCACACGTTTCGGAATATATTTAGTCGTTTTATTAAAGTTTGGAATGTAGCAGGCATTCGTTGAGATGACGCAGTTGCATAACTGCGAGATTCCTTACCCCAATAAGAACAGCACTCACACTTAATACTCACACTGCAAGCTGTTGAATCTAACAAGCCTGGATCTGGAAGGTTATTAAAAAAGGTTGTTAACCATATGCAAATTATTTCTCATAACTCAACCACACTGTGCAATTTAAGTTTACGTATAAGAGTTTAGAAAAATTTAAACACTTGTGAAATACATGATTTATAATATACTACAAGAAGTAACCAAAAACAAGGTGGTGGTGGTTGGAGACCACTCTGTGCCGCTCGGGATGGTTCCACATGAACATCCTAAAGATGAAGTTACAGAGCAACTAAAGAACTTTGAGGATGGATTTGGACTGTAATAAATATAAACAGTCTGCTACAATTGTTCAGGACCACAGGTTGCACAAACAGTTTTGCACTTAAGCACCGATCACTGCAGAATTTTAAATAAACTTACTCTTTTATACAACTTTTTTAACTGCTTTTATTTTTGTAAAGCTGCTTTAAGACCATATATATTGTTAAACATACAATTATACTGATCAGACATAACATTATGGCCACCTGCCTAATATTGTGTTGGTCCCCCTTTTGCTGCCAAAACAGTCCTTAACCATCGAGCTTCATCAGCTTTAACTTCTTCAGCAATTTGAGCTACAGGAGCTCGTCTGTTGGATCGGAACACATGGGCCAGCCTTCACTCCCCACGTGCATCAATGAGTCTCGGCCGCCCATGACCCTGTCGCCGGTTCACCACTGTTCCTTCATTGGACCACTTTTGATAGACACTGACCACTGCAGATCCATAACATCCCACAAGAGCTGCAGTTTTGGAGATGCTCTCACCCAGTTGCCTAGCAGTCACATTTTGGCTCTTGTCAAACTCCCTCTAATCTTTACACTTGCCAATTTTTCCTGCTTCTAACACATCAACTTTGAGGACAAAATGTTCACTTGCTACCTAATAAATAAATCCTGCCCACTAACAGGTGCCATGATGAAGAGATAACCAGTGTTATTCACTTCACCGCTCATAATGTTATGTCATAATGTCATGCCTGATTGGAGTATACTATGCTATATAAATATGCTATACAAATAAATATGCTATACACATAAAACTGAATAGATTTGAATTAC
Organism: Silurus glanis; assembly: GCA_014706435.1. Classification (NCBI taxonomy): domain Eukaryota; kingdom Metazoa; phylum Chordata; class Actinopteri; order Siluriformes; family Siluridae; genus Silurus; species Silurus glanis. The sequence continues at coordinate 1,652,315 of JAAIIK010000113.1, forward strand.
ATGATGAAGACATTTGTGTATATGTAAATGTAAAACACAGTAATATGGCTTACAATAAATAATAAAGCATTGTGTTGACAAATTTAAATAATAGATAGAGTAAAAATGAAATTTTGAAATTAAAGAAGTGGCATTTCAAAAGGTTTTCCCATTGCTCATTTATTATAGTGATGGAGAGCCTTGGGTGTCTGTGCCATTAAGTCTATTTTTATACAACAGGCAAATAATTTTCTTATTTCTATAAAAAGTCTCAAAATAAGCAAAATGTATCAGCCAAACCGAATAAGACCGTATATTCAACTCACAATGCAGTGAATGAGGCTTGTTTTCAATGGCTTTGGGTACTGTGTATGTTGCTATGTTAATTAATGTAAGCAAATAATAAAAGTGTAATGTGAGAGGAACAATGTGATCTGAAAATGACTACTAGAGAAAAGATGTTGTTTCACTGAGCTAGAACATGATTCTACTCTATTCACCCTCCTGGAAAGACATTCTACCATATTTTGGAGTGTAGTTGTGGAAATTTTACCACAAGGGTGTTAGTAAAGTCAAGTACTGATGTAGGGTGGGAAGGCCTGGGGTGCAGTCATCTTTCCAATATATCCAAAAGTCTTCAATAGGGATGAGGTCAGAGCTTTTTAACAGATCTTTCACTTTAATCCATGTAAACAATAATCGTCATTGGAGCTCATTTGGGCTTGTGTCTTATAGTTTAAGTGAAATGGGAAAATGTATTGCTACTGTATCTGCAAATGCCTGTCTCAATGCTTTTGTCTATATAGTGTACAATTTATTCATAAACTAGCATATACTAAGGTAATGCAGCTTTTACTAGCTGTAACTGCTTTATTGAAATTACTTTGTTTGCTCACTTCGTTCTTCTGATTTTAAAGCTTTGGTTTTCTATAAAATCAGGTCTGATAGGGCAATGACAGAAGGTACTGTACAACATATTAATATATTACATTTATTCAGATTTTATTTCTAGTTAAAACCAAAAAAGTGTAGATGGGAGTTGGTTTATAGAAACAGAGTGTTGAGTCTTGCATGATGGACATCATGAGGGCAAAAAGTAAACAAGAGACTGTGGATACTACTGTTTGAACTGATCTTTCTTCCTCTCAGACATGATGGTTTCCCATCATTAAGTAACAGATTCAGGAACCAAGAATGAGAGGTATGTTTAAGCAATCCATCTCCTCTCCACTTAGGTAACGGCTACACCCATGGCATGACTGAAATCCAAGCCGAGCTATGCCGTTCTCAGTCCCCAAGAACCAGATTCTCTGCCTCTCTCTCTCTCTCTCTCTCTCTCTCTCTCTCTCTTTTTCTCTTTCTCCCTCTCAGTCTCTGCTCAGCTGAAACCCATCCTGCAGACACAACAAACTGATTTGCCCTCCCACTCACATCATGTGACACATCGCTGTACACTCAATCCCCAATTTGGTATGTTCTACTTAATGCTCACGTTTGACCTAAATGCATGGATTAGATTTTTCACATCTGAGGCAACGATTAATTTTTTTATTAAAAACTTAGGGAGTGCTATGATCTAAATTCTCAAGGGTGCTGCAAGTTCCAATTGCGTTAATGCTTACGAACATGCTAAAGGGATTCAGCTCAGCAAGCAGAGTGCTATTGATGCTAGAAGCTCCGTTTTGGCCCCTCACACATGCGTGGCATGCAGTGAGGCAGCTCGGCCAGCTGAAAGACACAGGCTGCAACATATATAGGTTGCTCTAAGGTTACACTCACATTCTAGGTTAAAGTCTTTGGCTTGGAGGACAAACTTTTCCAGTTGGATCGGCATTACTTCATAGGGCAAATCTGAACCAAAGAGAGATGAATGCAAAGATATATACATAAATATATACATTATTTTTTTTATTTTTTTATTTCATTTATTTTGTAAGAGTATTTGCTATGCTATTCTGATCTCACAATACCATTGTTAGAACACTTTAGTGTATCAATCCCTGGAGAAATGACATTAAAACACTAGGTTATGTTGTGTCTCACTGGAAGTTTGAACATTGATGCACCACACATCCACCCAAATAATTCTTGCCGATTGACATGGGTTGGCAGAAAGTCATGCTTTGTTATTTTACCTTCTCCAGGAAGGCATAGCGAGGTAAGTGCTCAGAAAACTTGGCTGAAGAACAGCAAAACTAATATGGGTCAGGGAAAAAAATCAATTTAAAAGAAACACCTCATATGTAGACATATCCTCATGTCTGCTTACATATACTGCAATTTAGATTCTATTTTATTTATTTAATAAAAGTAATAATTGAATAGCACAGTGGTGTAAAGAATGAAGTTGCAGTTGGGCTAAGCCATTCAGAAAAGCTGGCCCAGGCACACATATCTTGTACACACTCAGATGCCGGGGGGTTGCTGCGGTCATTCTTACTCCACATTTTGCAGCAGTAAAATTTTTATGTTCAAACATGATTTCCAGAGCAGTCTTTGGACTCATGCAGCAGCAGCTCCATCGCAGATCTAGTCACCAACACCATCTACACTCCATTGTACATACATATAAAAAGTACAAATAAGTTAATATTGCTGTCTTCATTCTAGAAATTGTCATGGCTGAAATTAGATAAAATTGGCATGAACATTTTCATACATGGTCATACATGGATTTTTCAGGAGTACATTGGTAGAAATATAATTTCCATCTATAAACATTAAAATTATATGTCAAGTCAAGTCAAGTTTATTTATATTGCGCTTTTCACAACAGACTCAGCGTCTCAAAGCAGCTTTACAGAAATCAACAGTCAAGGTGGATGGTGTACATTTATCCCTGATGAGCAAGCCATGGCGACTGTGGCAAGGAAAAACTCCCTTAGATGTTATGAGGAAGAAACCTTGAGAGGAACCAGACTCAAAAGGGGAACCCATCCTCATTTGGGTGACATCAAGAGTTTGATCATAAATCTTTAAACAATACAGAACACTGGAGAGAGAGAACTAAAATGAGTACTGGAGTATAAGATTATAAGTAATGTTCTTTCTACAGTCTTATACAGTCTTTATGGTTATAAAACTAGGAGCTACTGAGCAACTCATAAAATAGCTCGACATTTGTGATCATCACAGATCCAGCACCAGCTTCTCCATGCCAGAGCCTTTAAACACTCCAGGAGGTCCAATGTCAAAACTCCACACATGTAGTGGGATCCAAATGGCACTGGTACGTCCCTAGATGGTACGGGATGTTTGCGAGTTCGGCATCTACTTCTTCAAAGGTCCATAATCTTAATGAGGTGGGACGTGACTGGCGCTGGCCAAACCTCAGGATGCCTCGGGATGGGGAGGATATGTTACAATACAAGGCAAATTCTCAACTACACCTGCTCCAAGAAGGTCTTACAATAAGATAGACTTGAGAAAGTCTTGAAGGTATCCAATATTGATTTTTGCCATTGTTTCTTGAAAACAGAGATTTCTCCAGATTATTTTAAACTTTTGATGGTATTATGTGCTGTGTTACAATTTTATTTTGAGGATCATTATTCTGAAATTGTCACAGTCTTCTACAGATTAGTGAAGCTCTGCCCATATTTACTTTTGAGAGACTCTTCCAATATTTATAACCCAATTATCTTACTGACCTGTTGTCAATTAACTCAGTTAGTTGCTAACTGTTTCTCCAACTGTTTCATTTTAATAATAACACTTACTTTTTTGCCCTGTCCCAACTTTTTTGAGACGTGTTGCAGATCTCAAATTCAAAATAACCTTTTTATCTGAAAATGGAAAATGTCTTCAGTTTCAATATTTGATGTTTTCTATGTTCTATTGTGAATAAAATATATTATATGAACCGCCACTCTCCTGGGACAATGTTCCACTATATTTTGGGAGTGTGTTTGTGGAGGTTTTTGCTCATTCAATGCACACTGTCTCAAACAACACAGTCTCACTGAATTTTGTGATATACAGTGCCTTGCGAAAGTATTCGGCCCCCTTGAACTTTGTGAACTTTTGCCACATTTCAGGCTTCAAACATAAAGATATAAAACTGTAATTTTTTGTGAAGAATCAACAACAAGTGGGACACAATCATGAAGTGGAACGAAATTTATTGGATATTTCAAACTTTTTTAACAAATAAAAAACTGAAAAATTGGGCGTGCAAAATTATTCAGCCCCCTTAAGTTAATACTTTGTAGCGCCACCTTTTGCTGCGATTACAGCTGTAAGTCGCTTGGGGTATGTCTCTATCAGTTTTGCACATCGAGAGACTGAAATCTTTGCCCATTCCTCCTTGCAAAACAGCTCGAGCTCAGTGAGGTTGGATGGAGAGCATTTGTGAACAGCAGTTTTCAGTTCTTTCCACAGATTCTCGATTGGATTCAGGTCTGGACTTTGACTTGGCCATTCTAACACCTGGATATGTTTATTTGTGAACCATTCCATTGTAGATTTTGCTTTATGTTTTGGATCATTGTCTTGTTGGAAGACAAATCTCCGTCCCAGTCTCAGGTCTTTTGCAGACTCCATCAGGTTTTCTTCCAGAATGGTCCTGTATTTGGCTCCATCCATCTTCCCATCACTTTTAACCATCTTCCCTGTCCCTGCTGAAGAAAAGCAGGCCCAAACCATGATGCTGCCACCACCATGTTTGACAGTGGGGATGGTGTGTTCAGGGTAATGAGCTGTGTTGCTTTTACGCCAAACATAACGTTTTGCATTGTTGCCAAAAAGTTCGATTTTGGTTTCATCTGACCAGAGCACCTTCTTCCACATGTTTGGTGTGTCTCCCAGGTGGCTTGTGGCAAACTTTAAACGACACTTTTTATGGATATCTTTAAGTAATGGCTTTCTTCTTGCCACTCTTCCATAAAGGCCAGATTTGTGCAGTATACGACTGATTGTTGTCCTATGGACAGAGTCTCCCACCTCAGCTGTAGATCTCTGCAGTTCATCCAGAGTGATCATGGGCCTCTTGGCTGCATCTCTGATCAGTCTTCTCCTTGTATGAGCTGAAAGTTTAGAGGGACGGCCAGGTCTTGGTAGATTTGCAGTGGTCTGATACTCCTTCCATTTCAATATTATCGCTTGCACAGTGCTCCTTGGGATGTTTAAAGCTTGGGAAATCTTTTTGTATCCAAATCCGGCTTTAAACTTCTCCACAACAGTATCTCGGACCTGCCTGGTGTGTTCCTTGTTCTTCATGATGCTCTCTGCGCTTTAAACGGACCTCTGAGACTATCACAGTGCAGGTGCATTTATACGGAGACTTGATTACACACAGGTGGATTCTATTTATCATCATTAGTCATTTAGGTCAACATTGGATCATTCAGAGATCCTCACTGAACTTCTGGAGAGAGTTTGCTGCACTGAAAGTAAAGGGGCTGAATAATTTTGCACGCCCAATTTTTCAGTTTTTTATTTGTTAAAAAAGTTTGAGATATCCAATAAATTTCGTTCCACTTCATGATTGTGTCCCACTTGTTGTTGATTCTTCACAAAAAATTACAGTTTTATATCTTTATGTTTGAAGCCTGAAATGTGGCAAAAGGTCGCAAAGTTCAAGGGGGCCGAATACTTTCGCAAGGCACTGTAGTCACAAACTTTAACTAATTGATTCCTGTTCATGGACACGAATTTCCTCCTTTTTTCATGCCACTTAGCAGAACTCTTCATTAGAGGCATAGCAATGGAGACAGAGGAAAATGGGTAATGCTGGCAGAAATGCTAAAGGTAATCTTTTTTCTCAATTTTTATCAGCGAATAAGGCAGAAAATATACGGTTAGGGTAAGGGTTATACTGTAATAAATGTGTGTGTTTTTAAATAAACACATCTATTTAATTAACCGGGAGAATATATTTACTGTATTTTGACTGGAAGAACCACTGACGATTGTTTATAATAGCGAGTAGCTTAGCATATATGAAGCAATCAAAACAAGGATAAAATCTCCTGCTTAAATGTTGAGTAATAGTGCTTAAAGATTAAAAAAATCAATAACAAACGAGAAAAAAAACAATCCCGCGTCTGTGGCAGAAAGAAAACTTTGGTTGGAGGCACCAAAAATACTTCCTATTGAATACATTACATAGAAAGTCGATCCTCAGTGATACAAAAAAATAGACTATATCACGAAATGCTGTGAGACTGGACTGTCTCAAACCAGCTTTACAAAGATAAAAAGGTTTTTACGTTGTATAAAATCAGTTTAGTGCCTATACGTTTGCTCATTCAGCCAAAAGAGAAACGTTTATAATAGCACATCCAGTAGCATTCTATACAGCTGTGTGTCTCCAACCTTGTGGTACCAGTTTTGGGAAGAACCAAAAATGGCTGGAAAAGTCACGTGTCCAAACCAAGAGACATGTGACAGTCTGTACTGTATGGCCTTTCGTATTTATTTTATTAAGATCTGTCTGAGCAAGATTATGAAGGCTGCAAATAATCATTTGCATAAGCCAAAGCCACATGATCAGGCTTTTTAAGACTGCCCTAAGTCTCTTGACCACACCCCTCTTCGTGATCAGTGTGAAAACTAAGTCGATGCATTGACTGTAATAGGACCTGCGGATGATTGTGGCGTGTTAAATTGCCTTGTATGCGCTTTTCCTGTCACGATGAATGATTGATAATGACCGTGTAACTCAGCTGCAGCTCTGAAGCGAGGTGACCCACCTGACTCACTGATTCACAGCTCAGATTTCCCTCCACAAGAGACATGATAATCAACAGCAAGCAACAGTAGCCAGGACAACTAACACAGTTCCATCATAGCCTGCCAGCGTAACAGATCTTAGAGATGATTGGCACAAAAAAAATGGATGAATAAGTTGGTTAGTTGTTTCAATCCAAGACGTGCAGCATAAATCAGCTGTAATGTATAAAAAAGTATCTGTTGAAGTGTAAATATAAAGGCTAATGATTAGTCGGTGATGTGGAGTAATCCATTATTCACAAGACCATGTTTGGGTGACTTGTTCGGTCTCTGTTTTCAGGAAGTTAAAGAGGAGTAGTTTTGTTTTTTTTTACCCTAAAAGGAAAATAACTTACAAATATATTATAACAATAATAGAGTTAATTAATTAAAATGTGTTAATTTGTTTTACATTAATTTTTTTTTTTTGTTGTTTTTGAAATTCCAATCTTATTTGATATTGCATTTTAAAGAAAAACTGCCTTTCAATAAATTGTATCATATAAATGACTGGATTGCATTACTAGTATTGCTCACACCCTTTGCTCTACATAATTTAGTCTAGCAATTATATGTGTGTCTAATTTGCTTTTCATATTAGCAATTAATCATTTTAATGAAAATATATATCATGTAATCTATATGTAATATGTTCACTGAATCTGTCCATTCTTATAATCTATAGTACATTTCCAAGGAAATTTACTATTCCTCTAAACCCTGACAGTTTTATACAATAAACTTAGATCATCTTTTCATACTTGGAAGTGCTAAAGTGCTACTTTAAAGCCCACTTAAAGGATTTTAAACATCACTGATGCTTAGCCAGAGGCAAATATTTGCATCCACCATTCTCAGTGAATAGACAGTCATATATCTCTATTATATAAAAAAAAATCCAAGCAACAAGACAACAATCAAAACCATGAGGCTACAGAAAAATAGGTTGAAGAGACATTTTTGTCACGACCCTCTCTGCCCTCAGACCTGATTTGAAGAAGGCAGCATATGACAATTGGCAGGAGAAAAATGTCAAGAAGAATGTGTGGGGGTTGGGATATGAGGCGGCCAAATATTACGAGCGTGAAAATCCAAAACGATGCCCAGGCAAGATGAAAACCGCTTGAGAGGCAGTTACAGAGGCAACACACTGGCATATTGATTATTAGAGGAAATCTTTTATCAGGTTAACAAAACAGACATAGAACCTTTAGAGCAATAGCAGTTTGTTAACTTGCTGTATTAATAGAGAGAAAGAAGAAACCAAAGCGTATGATAGACCATTCTTCCTTCCCTGATGTGCCCATAACTCTGAAACAGAGTAAATCTGGTCTCATTAGATCACATGACCTTTTTCCATTGCTCCAGAGTCAAGTCTATATGCTCCCTAGAAAACTAAATTCTTTATTCCAATCAGCATTATTCATAAGTGGTTTTCTTCACAACTGTGGAGCAAAGAATCCCTACAGTTTGCTTCACATGGAGCATGTGGAAATGCTATTAATTTCAGTATAAAAAACAAATCCTGATTATTGAAGAATCTTTTTCGACCACATTTTTTTCTTGGAGGCGATTCTCTACTATTGTTCCAGGTTTTAATAATGCATTGGACAGTTCTCGGCTAAGTTTTAGTAGTTTAGTCAATCTCCTTAATTGTTTGCTTGATGCAGGCCAATAATTTGACCTTTTTGAAAAAAACAGTTTTAGAATGGAATGTTTTTCATGATTTGTCTTTGGCATGGTTGTTCGAGAACTTATTGCCAATTATTCAATGGAAGATTCTAACCTATTTGCATAGTTAAATCTAGAAGGTCATTTTTTTGGCCAGATCATTGTACATTATATGAATGTGAGCATGCAAATTTTTCTCAGTGTAGTTTAGGCTAGCATAGTTTCTACTTTCTGTTTTTTTGCTTATAATTTATGTCTATCCTCATGATTTGAAGTAAAAGTCATGAAAAACGTTTGAATAAGCTATAATTAGCCAAAAAATAGGCTGATATTCGAAAATGTAATCATATAAAATATCTTATATGACATCATTGTTACATTCTTGATTTTAATTGGTCAGAATATTGAAGCTTTGATCATTCCTAGGGATTGGTGAACACTCCACAGCTTATCTTTGTAGTAAACAGAATAATTATTGGCTTATTTAAAAAGAAAAAAATAAGTACTCTTAATATAAGAGAAATTGATTTAACATTTACAGGTGTTGGGTGGGTGGTTCATTTAATTTTCAGGACAACACAGTTCATAAGCTTTTAATAATAGAAAAATAGAATTGAAAGGCTGGTGAGAAAATAGGTGTTTTCAGCTATTACAACATAAATGATATCCAGACATTTTTTATGGGCATTTAACTATGATACTAAAGCATACTGAAGTCATTAAAGAATGTTTACTTGGTAATAAGAGACCGGGATTTGAACATTCAGAATATATAAGAAACAGGATATTCGTTCAAATCCTGGCTTTTTCTCTGCACATTCCTAAAGGGTGTGTGTCCCATCTGTCCTGCTTTCTACATAAAACGCTATAGATAATATAAATACATGCAGCTGTGAACCGTCATACATTCTTAAAGATTCAAATCTTTATGTGCAACTTATGTCCAGCAAAAACACCTCTTATGTCCATATCTGACTTGTTTAAACAAGCTGAGAGTGTTAGTTTATCTTTAAGAGATGGAAACTTGATACTCGTATGAAGTCTGGCACATGATGAAGAAACACATATAAAACTTTCAGTAAAAAAATGTTTTAATTGATTTAATGTAACCAAAATAAAATTGACTTAAATTATTTCTAACTATTTATTATGGGAGCCTACAAAATCTTCACAAAAAGGTGGGATGTTGATGATTAGCTACCTCTAAGAGTGCCCTCCTTTGCAGTGTATGAAAGCAGTCAGAGCGTGTGAGAACAGAGTAAACACACTGGAACAGCAGAGAACCTGTTGCCTCAGCTTTCTTTCACGTTCCTGCTTGGTTAATTTGGCGTGACTGGATTATGGAGAGGCTAATTCATTGGTTGCAGATGGGTGCTAGCTGAAAGAGACTCATGCAGTGTTGCTTACTGGGAGGGCTGGAGTGAACTGGCATCCAAATCTCCTGTGTCAGCATTGCATAGAAAAATCAAGCCTGCTGACCTACTGGAACTATTTGGAAAGAAATTGTTTCATACAGCAAATGCAATCCAGCTGCAAGAATTACTTTTAACACTATAAGATATATTGCTTCTTCCATCTGAAAATGTTTTTAAAATGTATTATTCCCTTGAATTATAGAAATATTGCAGTGCTTTTTCACATAGGCTCTATTCTCCAATGCTGAAAAGTATGTGTGATTATTACGAACATCATCATATGACCATGTTATGCACAAACACGCAGGTCCCTAGGAAAGGAGGCCTAATTCATAGCCATCTGAGAAATATTTTTCCCCCTAATCATTTGTCCCTAAGAGCCCAGAAAGCTTCTTATAAAACTGTGAAGTCAGATATTTTTAAGTCAGTATGTACACTATATGGACAAAAGACTCAATCATATTCTAGCATGACAAAGTCCCTGTGTACAAAGTGAGTTCCATAAAGATATGGTTTACATGGATTGAATATTATTAGCCTGCTGTGACTTTGAATCAAATACAATGGAGGCATATTCCTGGATTGAGAAACTGACAGGTGACCCATTAACTGAAAACTCATTAATGATGAAGATCTCTACAGAACTATTTCTAAAAAAAGAAATATTTACTTATGTATCTTTAGCAAATTTTCCATGGCATGACATGAAAAGTGCCTACATTTTTATCAAAGATCAAGTGGTGTGCATGTGGAAACACGAATTTGCTTGTGCATAATAATAAATGCATTTATTTTTATGAAAAATAACAAATTATACAATATAATACATTATATGACCAGGCCAGAAAAAATGAGTTGTATTTATTTGATCTATTCTAATCAATGTGCCAAAATGTGCTTGGAGGGCATACTTGGCAACCCCCATCCCCCAGCCCATATCACCCCCTACCCCCTACAAGGGTTGAATTTAAATCCAACTGGACATAAATGAGCAGCCCTCCAGCTAATCCAACACTGTATTTAGTCCATATACATTTCCGTCTGTAACAATGAATTTCAGACAGTTGGAGTTTATTCACCATGGTATCTCCAGTGGTGACCGACTGTGTGGCAGCTCTGTGAATAATCAGGTTTATTCAGTCATTAACCATTGAGCTTTGAGTGCCAACGGATAGCTCACCTGTGTATTAATAATGGATTAGAGCCCTCCTGTCTGTCAGGTCCAGTCAGTTGTTGTGCAGTGTGTAACAGTGCAGTCTCGGTGGGATCTGGGTTATGCTGAAGATTGTGACTGGTGAGGTTTAAACAGTTTTTATCATTATTCTGTTGGAGACTTTAGTCATTTAAATATTTTCAGTATGACCTAAATATTGTCAATAAATACATTTTCCAAGTCCAACACTGGAATTATACTAATGTATTAAATGGAAAGGTGGACCTATGAGTGAAAATCATAGACTTATTTACTGTTATTTTAAATATATATTGCTTTTTCCTTGCTCATTTCTTATCTAGATTCTAGATTTCTTTTTGCCTGACAAACATGGAGCTGATCGGTTCGACACAACTGGCCACATACACACGGCCCAAGAGCAGTAACTTCCTGCCAGCCATCTCTACCACAGCATCCAGCTACAGAAGCCTCCAGCCAAACCTCACTACCAACCAGAACTCCAACTGGAGGACTAACATGTACTTCAGGAGTGGGAGCGCTATTCCCTCCATCCTTCCCTTATCTCAAAGAGAAAACCTGGACATGCTTCGGGTCAAAACTACATTCTACCCATCCAACAGGACTGCACTAATGACTCGCTATACACCAGATGACTGGTACAAGTCCAACCAGAACAACTACAGGGAGTCAGAGTCTTCCAGGAAGAGTGCAGACCGGCTGAGGAAAGACACCATCCGTTTGATCCAGGACCGGGATCAGTGGACACGCAGGACACAGGAGACCACTAGCAGGAACCTGGGGGAGAGGGTCAATGATATCAGCTTCTGGAGGTCTGAGCTATGCCATGAGATTGACAACATGGTGACGGAGATAGCCGCATTGATGGAGGTGAAAAAAAGACTGGAGAGAGCGCTTGCTGAGACCGAGGGGCCACTCCAGGTGCACATTTGTTTGTTTTTTGTGAACCATTTAATTGGTTATGCAGTAGTCATGTGATTGTTCTTACCTTTTGAGGATATTTATAGATCATTATTTGTATGGTTTTCAGTTTTTTTGGGAGCACATTATATTGTGGCACCTCTGGGGGCAAAAGGGTGAAATAATAAAATAAAAGATAAAATTACATTTAAAAAATGTTAGCAAAAATATACAAACAAAAAGAAAAACACAGTCCACAAAACAACAACCAGGCCAACAATGATCAAGTCGTAGAACATTTATCACACATGCAAGTAGTGCCTGCAATGAGCACATGAAGGACCTTTCAGGGTCCCTGTGAGGACATTTTGTCATAGCAGTGGATTTGCTATGATTCATATTTTTTTCAAAATATTTGTCATCACCATGTTTGGTAGGTAGTTTTTATTTATTGGTAGCTCATTGTACATGTGCTTGCAAATAAAAGTTGCATGACACTAGTGGTCACATGGGAAGCCTATGAGGGCAGTCTTTAACCTCGTCGTGTCACAGTAATCTGGGTAAAGATTAACAAGAGTTTGTGTCAAGGGCTCAGATATTGTCTAATAGAGTTGATAAGGAACAGACAAATAAAAAGATGGTGTATTGTAATACTGTCATGTAGATGAATATTACCACAAACACTCCTTGTTTACAATAAATAAAAGTGTGATAACTAGCTAAATAGCTTGTAAAACTACATCCTAAATAGTTTGTAGCTAATTTTTTTTCAATTCCCGCTGTCACCAAGACACCTTATAAACCGTAAATGGTCAGTTTATGCTGAAGTAAAGTGCAATAAATTTTGTTATACACAACATTTTTGTTTTGATAGACTGTCTTCTGTAATCCAGCTCCAGAAAATACTTACCATCATTCAAAATATATATATATATATATATATATATATATATATATCTTGAAAAGTCCAGACATGGTCCAGCCTATTCAGGAGTCTTAAAGAATGGTGATTAGTATTGGGTAGTATAGTATACTTTAATTTGTGAATAATTTCACAAATGACAGTATATAATTTAGCAAAACAAAGCAATTTGCAGTACCGTACTGTAAAAACTATACTGTATATACTGTATGTATGTAGCAGCGAGCACATGGACGGATGCTGGTTCATGAGTGGACAGAAGAGCATTAGCTGCTATTGCATGCTGCATGAAACTTACAATATACTATCATCAGCATAACCATTGTAACTCTCTCTCTCTCTCTCTCTCTCTCTCTCTCTCTCTCTCTCTCTCATATACATATACTAGCTGAAAGTACCCGTGCTTCGCTACGGAAGGCAGAACGCTAAGCAAATAACGTACTGCCCCTTGTAGTACCGATACAGGGCAAACTACTTTGAAAATAATTTGTATCGTGCATGTAACATCTAATAAGAAACAATGTACTAAGTTTCATTAGGATCCGTAATGTTATTTCGAAGAATTTACAATGCGTGAGAAATCGCGTTTTTCGCGAGTTAGCCGCGATCCAGGGCGAATTTTTCAAAACCCTTTCTTAGTGAGCACCTAAGACCCAAGAGGAAGGTATGTTCCAAATTTCATTGCAATCCGTTCAGTGGTTTTTGAGATTTCGTGATGAGTGAGTGAGTCAGTCAGTGGTATTTGAGCTGTATATATATATATATATATATATATATATATATATATAAACTACTATAAACATATCTAAACTTCTCATGAATGAAAAGGGTGACATAAAGGTTCAGTTTTGTGGGTGTCAGTGAGTGCAAATGAACTCTTGCATGCACATGCTTTGTAATTTACAAATTATAATGAAGTACATACACATTTATCAGCACAAATAAATTTTTTTGTAAGTCTAACAAAGTTTTAGTTCAGTTTGTCTGAGGTAAACAATTACACACAACTTAAAATCAAAGATTGTTAAAAATGTTTAAGCATGTAAGTGCTTATTTCCAGGTCTCCAAACGAGAAATACTACTTTCAAATATTCCCAAAGCATGTCTATTCTAATGAAAGTGTAAGAAACATTGCATTTTACTAATCATTAATTAATAATTGTCCTAAATTTGTCTCGTGTGACATACAATACATTATTAATCATAAAAGTATTATACAGTAGACTTAGAGAATGAGTTGACCACTTCCCCTCATGCAAAAGCAAGCGCATTTATTCAATAAACATCTATTCAAATGTATTATTCAGGTGCTGTAAATGCATTAACGTCTTTGGACTTCAATTTCACAATGCTAATAAGCACAACCGCATACATTTGTATTAAACGTCAAATAAAAATAAATTGTTCCAATGCCACAGTAATGGCAAGAGTATCATTACAGGTTTATCATCATTACAGATCATTACAGATCCAGTTTTAACTAACACAAGCTTATTCTTTAAATAAATGTTAGAAATCTCTACTATATACATTGCATTAATGAGGATAGGGTTTTTTTCTTTTCTAAGGTGTCCCAGGAATGCTTATTTCATCGAGAGAAGAGGATGTCCATTGACCTGGTCCATGACGATGTTGAAAAACACCTGATTAAGGTGCAAGTCTTTCCATATAATTCACACTTAATATGATACATTTATTAGGATAGTAGTATAATTTCTATTGAGGGCTGTATAGTTATTGTAAACCTGAAAAATAATATTGTGGACTGTATAATATACACTATATAGACAAATGTTTGTGGACACCTGAATATAAGTTTTGTATGTGCTTTTTGAACATCCCTTCCCACATTTAGTCCTCATTTGCTGTTATAATAACCTCCACTCTTTTGGAAGATGTTCCACTAGCTTTTGAAGTGTGATTGTGGAGATTATTGAGTCAGGCTTAAAGTTAGTTACTGATGCAGATGAGTTGAGGAGGCCTGGGGTGCAGTCAACATTACAATTCACCCCAATTGTGTTCAATAGGGATGAGGTCAGATCTTAATAGTAGACCACTCAAGTTCTTTTATGACATCCCATTTAAAGCATACATTATCTTCATGGAGCTGGCTTTGTGCACAGGGACACTATCATGCAAAGTCGAGGAAGAATGTCTCACATTGAAAGACATCCTATACAATTGTGTGCCTCCAACTTTGTAACAGTTTGTGGAAGAACCACATATGGCTGGAAAAGCTAAGCATCTCAAATCTTTTTAACTATAATGTAATTAAATAATATAATAGTAATTCAAGTAAAGTCAAGAAGCTTTTATTGTCATTTTATCAATATATGGTGGTACATAAAACAACATAGAGCTACATCACACATCATAGAGCTAAGGAGACACAGGACACAGAGCTAAAGTAAGCTGTCCTCACCATATAAAGTGCATCGTGCGCAACCGAATGCAAACAAAAAAGACAGTGTAGGACAGATACACAAAACACAAAATAGCACCGCCAGTAAACCTACTGTATGTTATACAGTACAACGTGCAAAAGAGAACTGTATACAAGAGTGTACTTGTACATAAACACAAAATGTAAACACAAAAGGTTGTGCAAAACAACAACAGCAGTAGTCAATTAGATGTCCAAAACAACATGTAAACAACAGTTATAGTGAAATAATATCATAAAATGGGTGGGGCTGAAGACATGGATGTGAGTGAATTAAAATAAGTATGTGTGTGTTTGAGTTCAGATTTGTAGCAGCTCAGAAACTCACAGTAATTGTACCGTTTTATAAACTGTGCTTAGTCTTATTGTAAACTGTCTTTATTTCAGACATTTAAAGTATTAAATGTTGAATGAGATGGATTTCAGGGTAAACCGCTTTGCTTTAGCAGTAATTATTATATACATGTGCTGGTCAGGAAGTGGAGATGATCAAGTCGTGTCAGGAAAGAATGAGGAGGAACCTGGACAAAGCAATAGCACAGCTGGCGTGAGTTATTTTTAAATCATCTCTGCTCTAAAAGATTTTAACAAAGAAAAAATAAAAACAGTATGTGTATATACACACACAGACATTTTTTCTATTATTATTATTTTTTTTAGATCAAATCGATCAGCGCAGCATGAACTGGAAAGAGATTTGAGTGATAAGGTCACAGCGCAGCGTATAGATGACAGGTGCCATCAGCTGCGCAACACCTCGGACGGCATCAGCTACTACAGAGGCATCGAGCGCCTCGATCCCTCGTGAGTTTCACCGTCAGCTCCTGCTCATTTTCAGGAAAAATAAGAAGCCATAGAATCTTTCATTTTAGGAAGATATACAGGACATGAAGATCACTCATCCTAATTCATCTTATCACTTTTCTCTGTTTTTTAAAATTTGTTCAAAATAAAATTATTTAATTTTAAAATTATGAAAATGTAAACATTTAAATGATTTAAAATGTTGCATATGTAATATTTAGATTATTAGTTTTAGGAGAATATGGCTATGACTATGGATGATTATTATGATTGCTATATAAGCAATTTGCTGTCACTTGTATTAAAAGGACATATTTTTTTTTCTGCTTATATTTCTATTTCTTTCATAAAGCTTCGAAGACAAATAAAACATGCAGCTTGTCATGTTTCTGGAAAACTGAAAAAGCCCTCCATCCAAGACTTGCTCCTTGTCTGTGTTACAAGCTGCTGACTTTGGAGACTGGTTGATAAAATTTGGGGATTTGATGTGGTTTTGAATTCATAACAGAAATGACTTCAGAACTACAGAAAGTACAAGAGAAGAGAATTAAAAATTTTCAGTAACTGGGTCCATTACACTGAAAACACACTTTGCAAAAATCCAAAGACTAAATAAGAGAATTTGTTTAAAACATTTATAACTTTTTCCTTATGACATCATTAAAACATTCAATAAATAAATTTCTTTGTGAATGGAGTTAAACAATTTTTGTGTTTTGTTACTAATTTTTGATTATTATTTTTTAAACGAGAGCAGTCTGAGCTTGCCGGACTCGTGGTCCAAGTTCACCGATGACAACATCCTGCACTGTCAGAGCGAGCGTGCAGCGTCGCACAAACTCCGCGACGAGATTGAGATGCTGCTCAACATCACCTCCAATGAGATGTGGAACCAGTTTAACACCGTTAACATAGCCTTCACCAACCGCATCTCTGAAATGGCCGATACCAAGAACAGCCTGCAGGCTCACTTGGCCAAGGTGAGGTCTACGACATGTCTCTCAAGTCTCGTCTTTGTATAAACACGTGCACGATAAAAACAACCCCAAGCTTGCAACCGCAGCACTTTTGTTATGAAATGTGGTCCTTTTTAAAATGTATTAGTGCTAGATCTGTCCTTTGAAGGATTCCTTGAACAGCCCGTGCTTGAAGCTACTCTGTGATTTGTGACATTGTTATTCGCTTTTCAGAAGCGACTCTTTCATCATCCAGGATTGCTTTTTAAACAAAAAGCACATGCAGCACATATTTCATGTGCAGATTTTTTAAGAGATCACTACAAACAAGGGAATTCCTTCCATGTCTTATCTTTGAGATTATGAAGATTTACAGAGGTCCAAGTCCGTAACGTGCATATATTCATCGTGGCAGGTTTAATTTTATAACTCAACATTTTATAACTGTTCATATCAGTGCATACTAGCCAAAGTCATATTTACACAGATCAGGCATTCAGTCAAGCAAATTGCATTTTTAGGCTAAATAGAGACGTTGGTGAGTCTGGACCATGTGTGGGTGATAAGTTGTGTGAAGTAAAAGCACTAAACACTGGGCACTATTGTGTAGCAGGGTAGCCGGAGGTCACACTAAATCTATTGGCAGCTCTTATCAGAGGCTCAAGGTAACTAATAAACCTACAGTGTGAGCAGTGGACTAAATCAAATCATCAAAATGATCTTTTAGATTTTCCCCACATCATAATCTGCACAATCTATCACTGGTAAAATTGATCAAGAAAATAATCTGAATTGGTTTTGGACCCATTAGAATGTTTAATATTAAAACAAACGGTTTCCAAATAGTTTTTTACATCTATGTGTTTTAAATAATTTTCATT
Source organism: Silurus glanis (assembly GCA_014706435.1). Lineage (NCBI taxonomy): Eukaryota > Metazoa > Chordata > Actinopteri > Siluriformes > Siluridae > Silurus > Silurus glanis. Next base: position 1,670,189 of record JAAIIK010000113.1, read on the forward strand.
GACATCAATAAAAAATAAAATAAAAAGAAAAAAATAAATGTAATAATAAAAAAGAAAAATGAGCGATGCACATGCTTATTCTTACCTGGGCGAAATTATTGGGCACAGAGAACCTGATGGATCATAATCCAATCTCAGGATCACATTTGGATTCGTAATTATTCTAGTCATTAAGCAGATTCTTATCAGTAACTAAATTCATAACACAATGCAAAGATTCAAATACTACACCAATCTACAACCCATGAAAATGGGTTATATATACCCACATACAAGTTTGTGAAAAATATATAGGGTATACCCCAAACATGAATTTCCACCTTAAAACCCTTTTATAACCCTTGTTCTAAGAACATACAACTTTCTGGTCACTAGATATAAGACTTGTAGGTAGGATGCAGGATGTATATCAAGAACAACAGGATGTAAGAAGATATTTTTATTCTGTTTTATTCTACATCTCCAAAAACATCTCGTCTCTTTCCCTCAGACCCTTCAGGAGATCTATCAGATGGAGATGCTCATTGATGGCCTAAAAAAGGCAATTCGTGATAAGGAGAACCCTCTCAAAGTGGCTCAGACCCGTCTGGAAGAGAGAACCCGTAGACCCAATGTGGAACTTTGCAGAGACAATCCACATCATAGGTTGCAACCTTGAACAAACCTAACAACATCAAGGATATGCAAGGAAAAATCTGATCGAATGTGCATCAAATCTAATTTTTGTATATTTTTTGTATACAATATACTTTACCTTACTTCAATCCCTATAATCTCTTTCAGGTTGGTGATTGAAGTGAGGGAGATCGAGGACACGATTCATACTCTGAAAGAGCGACTTATGGAAGCCGAAAACACTCTACAGAGCCTGGTGAAGACCAAAATGAGTCTGGAGCATGACCTTTCCATCAAGGCCAACTCGCTCTTTCTGGATCAGGAGAAATGCATGAGCATGAGAAAGAGTTTTCCCAGCACCCCACGCCTGGTGGGATATACTTAGAAAATCCAGATTTCTAAACCCTTAAATGCAATATTAAACATCAGTGTGGGACAAACCTCATTTACTAATTGCTAACAAAATGAAATGACCATAATTTAGATTTTCCTAATGTAGTTCTTAAAAAAAGTTATTTAGACCTGTTTGAGTATATTAATAGAATATGTTTGTTTTTGCATATATGTTATCTTTTTACATATAAAAGATTAATTCTATAGTACAATCACCACTGAATTCATCCATTACATATTTAATCACTCTTCATAGAAGTCAAAGCTCAAGTCAGGATATTATGACCAAAATATTTCCAAGGAGGTAGATTTTAAATGCAAAAGAAATAGGCATAAAAGAGCTAAAATTAAGCTAGTAACAATCTGTTGTTAACAATTGTAGTAACACTTGAATGTGGTGTGTCATTGCCTCATGATGCTTAAACATTAGCTCTGTTATTACACTGTAAACATGTGACTAGTTCTAAACCTCACTTGAAAGTTTTATGTTACAATATTATAAAACATATTCTGTTGTAGCTAAATTGCTGAACTTTCAAAAGCTAAAAACTGAATAAGGTATGCATTTAAAAAAATAAAATCATTACCAGATGACATTACTGATTTGCAAAGTCTTTGTTATGCCACAGTCATTTGCACATACAGAAGTACCATACAAGACACCATCACAAGGCTACGTAGGTAACCCTAGTTCCCTGAGGGAACGAGAGCTGCATCAAAATGCTTTGGGAACGCCTCGCGTTGTTGACGCTCTGAATCATGTGTAAAATCTGGCCAATAGGCAGTCGTGACTTCATTGGCGGGCGACATAGCACAAACTAGGAAGCTACAAAACGGGAGCGTGATGGGAGGACATCAGCTTCTGGAAATGGAGAAGGTAAGCGCTGCAGGTATGCAGAGAGTATGGCCTGTTGACGCAGCTCTCATTCCCTCAGGGAACTAGGGTTACCTGCGTATCCTAGTGACGTTCCCTTTCAGGAAATTGAGCTGCGTCGAAAACGCTTTGGGAACGAGTGTCCAATCACGCCATACTGACCAGTCCCTGCATAGTGTGTCTGAGCACAACCTGCATGCAGGACAGAGGAGCCGGGAGTGGCTTTAATGTCGAGGTCTTAGAACCTGACAAAGGTCATCAGGGTGGACCAGCCCACAGTGTTACAAATGTCCTGGAGTGATGCTCCTGCGGACAAGGCTGTAGAGGCCATACCCCAGGTGGAATGAGCCTTAACTCTGAAAGGAGTGGAAAGACCAGAAGACTCTTAAACAGACAAATGGCATCCACAATCCATCTATTGAGCATCTGCTTATTAGCCAGGAAACCTTTCCTATGAGGGCCATAGCAGATGAACAGCTGCTCCGACTTCCTCCACAGACTCAACACTGGACTCTGCTCGCACTGGACACAGTCAATTTTGCTTTTCCTGGTTAGGGGCTAGGAAAGGAGGAGGGCAGAATGCCTGCAAAATGACAGGTCGTGAGGGAGCCGCAGGCACCTTAGGCACATACCCCGGTTTGGGGAAAAGAATAGCACTGGCCATGCCAGGGGCAAACTCCAGGAGAGACTGGGCCACAGAAAGAGCCTGTAGGTCCCTGACCCTCTTAAGGGAGGAGATTGCCAGGATAAAAGGTGGTCTTAACCGATAAATACCTAAGGGCCACATCGGCCAAGAGCTCGAAGGGGGATTCAGATAGAGCCGCCAACACAACAGCCAAGTCCCACACAGGCACTCTGGGTTATGTCCCGGGTCTCAGACTCCGTGTGACGCGTACGGAATGTCTAATGAGGGGGTGTTTCCCCAGCGACTGCCCCGCTAGCGGGGTACAATAAGCCACGATAGCGGACACGTAAACCTTCAGTTGCAAACAGATCCACCTGGGTTCTGTAATATCTCTGCCATATCTGCTCCACCACCTCGGGGTGGAGCCTCCATTCCCTGGGCCTCAGCCCTTGCCTCAAAAGGGCGTCTGCTTTTGAGTTCAACCGGCCCGGGATGTAAACTGCTCTTAATGAGAAGAGTTTCAACTGGGACCATAGGAGGATCTGCCGCAACAGCCTGTACAATGGGGGCGAGACCGGAGACCTGGCCCCCTGGCAGTTGATGTATGAGACTACCAACATGTTGTCCATACGGACCAACATGTGGTGACATCTCAGGTCTCGGTGAAAGTGTTCCAGTGGCAAGAACACAGCCATCATCTCCAGGCAGTCCACGCGCAGGAAGAAAGGCCCGCCGCAGTGAGTGGTTTCCCCAGGGAATGGGAGCTCGGCCCAGCAGGGGAGGTTGGAGAGGACTCATCTGTCTCCATGCCTTCTGCTAGATCGTCCTGTGAGCCCCATGACATTCTGCGCCGCTTTGCCTCTGTGAGAGCCGGGCCTGAGCCGCGAGGGAGATCACACTCCTCGGAGTGTTATCTTTGGGAGCGGAGCGTGCAGATAGCCATATGGCTACAGCACAGACAATCGGCTCTCGAGAGCATGCTCCACTCCCAAACAAACAACACAAAGCTCTTGTGTGTCCCTCCACGTAATAAAACGGGGGCAAAGAGGGACACACATGCGAAAGTTTGTTTGCTTTTTAGCCATGCTGCACAAATTCACACACAAAGCGCTTACCAGAACAACAGAAGCTGATGTCGCTCTCATCGCGCTCCCATTTTGTAGCTTCCTGGTTTGCGTGACGTCACCCGTCAATGACATCACGATTGCCTATTGGGCAGATTTTACATGTGATTTAGAGCGTGAACAAAGCAAGGCATTCCCAAAGCGTTTTCGGCGCAGCTAAGCTTCCTGAAAGGGAACTAAGACAACACACAAGCGTCTAATAATAGTTTTAGCATAGTAAAAATAACAGCTTATAATTTCTGTACATTAAATTAAGATGTTTCCTGTTTAAAATATTAATTAAAAACAAATTATGGTGTGAGTGGGACAAACAATAGCGATCATTGATATGTTGTTGTTTTACAGTAATTGCATGCTAAAAACATTGCTGATTGGTTGAAGGAAAATGTGGTGATTAGTGATTTGTTATTATAAACAATATTGATCACTGAATGGTTATTAGGATCAGTGGAAATTGGTGGTTAAGTCCACTGATTGAAAAGCAATGGTGATCAGTGAGTGTTCAATGGGAACAACAGTTATAAGAATAGTTATTGATGATTAATTGATTATTGTGAACAATAGAAACCAGTGTTTGGTTATTGCAAAAATGATCAGTGTTTGGTTAATGCAAATAATAGTGATCAGTAATTGGTTATTGTGAACAGTGGTGATCATTGCTGAGTGGAAACTGGTTGTTAAGAACATTGGTAATTGGTGGTTGTAATGCAACTGGGATCAGTGTTTGGTAGTTGGAAACAAGTGATTGGTTATTGTAAAATAAAGTGATCAAGTAATGGTTTATTGGAAACAATTATGTAGAGTAGTTGGTCATTAGTAACATTAGTGCTCAGTGATTTACTAGGAACATCAAATTGCCCAAATGCAGCTCAAACAAGCGTTATACAGTAAACTAATAATGAGTCCCAGTGATCCTGCTCACTCAACTTGGATAACCATCAGCTGTAATGTGAACTAGAGAAGAGGTAAAAAGAAATTAGCCAAATAAGACTGATATAGACTTCAGACCATTTATAGAGTAGATTGCATGTCAAATTGTAAGCTTGTCTCACGGTCTCGACTTTTTAATTGTTATTACTTTATTCCTGGTAAGTGGTAACATGCTTTTCAGAGAAATAGATTAGGGTTCACAAAAGCCTTCCAATTGTGTTTGTATTTTACTTTATTCCAAAGACAAAACCTCAAATCAAAGTGGTAAATTAAGTTGTCAAATCAATAAAATGTATTAATTAGATACCATCCCTAGAAGAGATATTTGGACTGTCTATTTGGAATATAAGAGAGAAAATCTCTCAGGCTCCATCTCCTCCCCTATCTGACCTTTGAGTTCTCTCAGAATGTGCTCAATTCATATAAGCCTCATTGTTTGCCTGGACCTTGATATTAAACTTTGACTCTCCATGCTTTCAATGGATTTACAATAAAGGCCTTGGTCTCTGAAATTAAAAGACTTTTTCTTTCATAATCCATTAAATCAGTCAGCAGTCATGTCTGAATCATTCCAGTTTCAGCTTCCAAGTTTCACAATTGTACTTTCTGAGTCAGTTTTCACATTTGCACTGAGGTTCAAGTGGCTTTTACAACAGAAGACTCATAGCAGGAAAGTTGTATACTGAGATGTAAGAATGTGATTTAAAATCTTTTCCTAGTTGTGAATGTCCTTATTTAATTTTGGACGAACAATCTAACACTTTTTAGTTGAGTATGTAATGTGAAGACTTTTTTTTGTACATTTAGTTCAGTAAAGTAGGAGGTCTATGACTTATTATCACAGACCCTTATTTATCAAGATGGATATTAAAAAAAAAAAAAATATATATATATATATATATATAATAAAAAAAATTTTTTTTTTATTGTATGGAGATTTTTTCCCCAATGAAAGTTGTGGTAGTTTACAAAAAATTTGCACTGTGTGTATATATGTAATTGTAAGTAGACACACAGTTTTGTTTACAGTTTTGTGTACTCTGTTTACATAAAAAAAAAAATATTTCACACAAAAAAAAATAAAAAAAAATAAATATATATATATATATATATATAAAACCTTTGTGCATATTGGTGCACTGCAGTGGCTGAGCTGTATTACTGGAAGATTTAGTACATGCATTTATTATGCTTTTTTTTTCTCTCTCCCGCTAAATGTAATAGTGCCATGGTTTTATTTATAAGTTTGGTTGGGATTAAATGAACATGCACATGCAAAAAAAAAACCTTCTCAAACCAGAAAGGTTTGATATTCATAAACATTTACACCCAGCTCTAATGAAAAAGACACAGTGTTATTTCAATGTGAAGTGCACATTGAATTCTTGTAGCTGTTACTTCAAATTAGTCTACATATTCTATAAATCAAACATGATTTAATAAAATTTAAGCTCCACATTTGACTTTTAACATTTTAAGAAAGTCATTTTAAATTGGTCTTCTGACAGATCAGTGTTCCTGGAATAGACTCTCGGATCCAGTATGACCCCGAACAAGAGAAAGGGTTTATTAAACAGGTTTATATGTATGTATAGATGGAAGTATGTGTAGATCAAAATAGAGCAAAGGACAAATGCAAATTTCTATTTTTTATTGAAAAACAAAAAATGTCAGCCAGTGTGCTTTACAGTAAAAGGAATTGTAATTTCAAACAAAAGTATGTTTTTAATTATTTATTTGGCCAGTCTCTATTTTAATAAATAAATAAATAAATAAATAAATAAATGAATGAATGAATGAATGAATGAATGAATGAATAAATAAATAAATAAATAAATAAATAAATAAATAAATAGCATTACAAAACAGAA
>JAAIIK010000113.1:1700493-1715616 GCA_014706435.1 Silurus glanis
CTATCTATCTATCTATCTATCTATCTATCTATCTATCTATCTATCTAAGAACACCCCAATTTGTATCATTTTAAGACTATATATAAAAAATTGGTAGTGGCATACTGTGTTATGTAACTTCACTTCACGTCAAGCCTACTAAAAGGACTGCTTTGTGTCTGTTAAAAAACTGCATATGTTTGTAATTTATCTCATCAGAAATGTTCAGAGCTTGAAAGGAAGAGCTGTAGACAGACTGATGAAATGACCAAAGCTCATATTTCTCTCTCTCTCTCTCTCTCTCTCTCTCTCTCTCTCTCTCTCTCTCTCTCTCTCTCTCTCTCTCCCCTCAGCCTTTACTGATTTCCTAGGAAAGGAATGATAACAGTAAACACAGTAAAAGTATTTTGACCGTTCCTGAAAGTCTCTCATTGGTATGTCATAGGCGTGTCCATGTTCTCCCACCCACATACACACTCATATACACACTATGACTCATGAGTGCGTCTATTGAGGGATTCCCTCCCTTATATCCTCTTGTTTGTGTCTCATTCCCCAGACAACCAAAGAACAAAATGATCTGGTCATGTGCCCGTGACACAATGTCCTACATTTCTCAATGTAAAAAAATTCCACATACTAAAACTACACACTACAGACCATCATTGTTTAATGCTACACTCTATTTTTTTCTATATCTACTAAAATAATTTAGAATCTCTGCTGCTTTTTCTGATGCTATCTTCTTCCTAAAGCTTTACTATCTTGCTATTCGAGCTAGATAACATTTCTCAAGCACACTGCTCATTTGCTTTTCCACTCCTGGTATCCATGAGAACCAGCCATGCTCCATGACAGTATGCGTAAACACTAGAACTCATGACTAAGAGACCAGAGGTTTTCCTGAGCTATTACACACTCTGTGTGTCTGAGCTATAATTGTAAAAGCTCTGACTGCGTCTGAAATCACTCTTTCTACTCTAAATAGTCTGCCAAAATAGCACTTAGCACTCTTCAATCCCATAATGCTAGTGCTACAGAAGGCATGACCTCTGGAGAATGCAGGCTTAGGTAGTAATAATATTACCATCGTTATCATCATCAGTACTACAATTACCAGGTGACAGCTTTCAAATCTTGAAAAATTAATTAATTTTATTTCATTTGTAACCCACACCAGATAGAACATATTCTATATGTTACATTCTGGAGATTTTTGGCATTCAGATGGCTCATTTGTTTCCCATAAGAAATACGCCATTAAACATCACTAGCTATCAAATTAACACACACCAACAATTTTTGCTTCTCCACTGACACACAGTTTTGCACTAAAAAGTATGAATCAAAAGCTAAACAATATAATTAACTTAATGGTTTCCAAAAACAAGTCAAGTCAGTCTTCTATTATATTACTGTAATCTTTTCTAAATCAGATACATCTATGCTAATATGATTCCATACTGTACATAAGTTAACGTAAAATTAACTAGAATTTTATGTTAATAACATTTGCTAGCTAGAACCAAATATTTTACTTACAGTTTGTAAGCTCTTATCCTGTTAGCTAGCTAAAAATACATGGTAATGTTAGCTAGCGAGATCTATGAACGTTGTCAAAACTGATCGTTATGTAGCTAAACAGTACTCTTCGCTAGCAAAGTAGAATTGTTACACTGATGTTATTTAGTTATTTTAAAGATCAAACTTTATTATGGTAGGTTTTGTATTCAGATCTGATCCTGTGCAGTACTTTTCCCCTGGATAAGCAATACATGGATTTAGACTTTCGCTTTAAAAATGTATGTTACAGAATAATCATGTGCTTTGGTTTTTATAAGAATATTTTAATGATTTGTCTTGTTGGAAAATTGGTTTGAATGCCAAAACAAAGCCTGAGCTGAACAACTGGTAGACCATCTTTGCCAGCTGGTAAGTAATCATTCAGTTCATAATGACTTAACCAAATGCATCAAGGCTTTTGTTAAGAGTTTCTGCCATACTGTTGTCATTTTTCATCTATGGCTGAAGTAGACTGGGTTTCTGTCTGTGATGTATTTCCACCTTTAAAATGCTTGAGGATAAAGGATAAATTGCTTGCTGAAGATGAATTAAGAAATTGATTTTTTTTAATGTAGATTAAATATATACAGTAAACTATTTTTTAAACTAAGTTTTCAACCAAAACTTGCTAGCTCATCATGTGTTTTGGGAGCTAGTAGCTGAAAGAAATGAAAGAGAGCCTGATGTGTTTTAAAGGAAAGAATCACCAAATTCTGCAGTTTCACTAAGAAAGGAAATGGTTTGGGCTTAAATCAGAAGGTTTGAGGTCAAAGCTCCAGCACTGCCAAGCTGCCACAATTGGGCCCTTGATTAAGGGCCCTAATCCTCTCCACTCCAAAGATACCTTATCATGGTTGACCTTGTTCTCTCACCCTATTCTTCCTAACAAGCTTATATATACAAATAAAATAATTTGTCTGTGCTGTAAAGTATATCGATGAAGTACAAAGAATGGCTCCTTCTACATTTTCTATTGGGGTACTATTTAAAAGGTCAGGAGTGCCTCTGTTGGGCCCTTGAATATGACCCTAATCCCTCTTGGCCCAAGGGTTGCAGTGTCATGGGTGACCCTGTGCTTCTTAACAAAGGTATGTGGGAAAGAAAAGGATTTCACTGTGCTGCTGAGTATATACAACACTAACACTTTTTCTCCTATGTATTTTTTAGACATCAGGAGTGCCTCTGTTGGGCCTTTAGGTATGACCCTTAGCACTATTTTCTCCAGGGGTGCTGTATCATGGCCAAACCTGTGTTTCTTAAAGTTAGGTTAAAAAAAAAAAAAAAAAAAAAAATCACTCTGCTGTTTACTATATGCGACAAATAAATGCTTCTTCTCCTTTTGACTTTTTGAAACGTCACAAGTGTCTCTGTTGGGCCCTCTCTTTTCCAGCGGCGCTGTATCATGGGCGATTGTGTGCTTCCTAACACATGTAAGTGAAGAAAATCATTTCATTTTGCTGTTTAGTACATGGAACAAAGAAACATGTATTTTGCGTTTCAGAAGGTCACAGGTGTATTTGTTGGGCCCTTTTTTCTACACAATGCATACCCGAAGAAAACAATTTCACTTCCGTTTACCATAGGTAACAAACAAATGCTGACTTTTCAAGAGGTCATGGGTGTTTCTGTTGGGCCCACGAGTGTGTCCCTTAACCCTCTCTTTTCTAAACATATAACATATAACATATGTGAAGAAAAGCGTTTCACTGTGCTGACACGTGCTGTAACGCTCCTTCTTCTGCTTCCTCTAGCTGAGAGTTAACGTCGTGAAGAGTGATTTGGGACGCACCCTGGTTGTGACGTGACGCGTCCCCGAGGGCGTTGGCCTGACGTGGACCGAAAGCGTTTAAAACAGCAGCGCTGCGTTTCAATCCGTTCTAGTCTCTCTTTCCTGCTGTCGGACTTGCGGAGTAACGCTGTCTCTCTCTGTTCTTCTCATTCCCGGGGTCCGTGGTTTCAGCACTTTTCTGTGCAAACTCTCCTGGAAATACTTTCACGCAGACTACTGTAAGTTACTATCTATCTATCTATCTATCTATCTATCTATCTATCTATCTATCTATCTATCTATCTATCTATCTATCTATCTATCTATCTGTCTGTCTGTCTGTCTGTCTGTCTGTCTGTGTCTCTGTCTGTCTGTCTGTTTGTCTGTCTGTCTGTCTGTCTGTTTATTTACCTATTTCTGAAAGAGCGCACAAATCCTAAGGCGCGCCGTGTTGCGCATCGCATCTTTTTGCGCATCTGGATTTGTGTCGCTTGCCTTTGCGCGTCATGATGTGTTTCATAACATTCTCTCTCGTGCGTTATTTTGATTACATGTCACATACCTTTAAAACGCATACAGAATACAGAAATAAACATTTGTTGCTACTTAGTAACTAACTCTTTTTCCTAGTAGGTACGGTTTTTCCCCATTTTGCGTCATTACGCACAATTTATTCTGCTGAATATTAATGTTGTGTCCTAATTACACCATTCAAATAGAACAATAATTGTCAGTAAATACAGTTCTACCTGTTGATTAAATGCTGATATAACTCTCATTAGCAATAATCAAGTGCTGTATAGATTTATTCAACACCCAGTGTTGTCTTGTTTACTTCTTTATCCGTCATTCATTTTTTTTTTCTTTTTTTTTTTTTTTTTGGTGGTTAAAAAAATTCCTCATGTACCTGTCTGAATATAAAAGGTGCACTATTTGCAGGCTGGTAGCCTCCACAGGCACTTCATTATACTAGAACCCTGGTAACACCCACTTAATGTAGATGAAGCCAAGAGTGTGTAAAAATGTACAGTAAAAAGTATGGGTTTGTTTGTGTGTGCAGAAAACCAGCACTGGAAACATGCTGCTCCTTCTTTGTGGCATCGTATTTCTGCATATCGCAGTTCTGGTACTGCTGTTCGTCTCCACTATAGTCAGTGTGAGTATGGATATCATCACCATCAACATTATTATCATTATTATCTTCATCATGATGTTCTTGTTATAAGTTTATTATTGAGAGTCTGCATATTTCTTTTTGCACAGACCTGGAGTGCAACCCAAACCAGTACCGCAGACCTCTGGTTAAACTGTACTACAGCCTCTGCATGTTTGGGAGGTGACACTGGAGGTATGAAACTTTTGTTTGCTCTCTCTCATCTTCATCACTGCACAGGATGAGGCTTGGAAATTGTTATGTACCAGGATTTCGGAGTGGCAAAGGGAGGGCTTAGGAGTGCCACAATGTAATTATAAATTGGTCAAGGTTGCGCTTATCGAATACCCGTTTGTCTCTTTGTCCAAAATGAGCAGTTACGCGATGACGTTGTCTTTCTAGTACTTAAAGGATTTGCTCGACAACAGGCTCAGCACGTCAGTTTCAGACCTCTCATAGATTTGAGGTTAGACCTCGCTGGGTGTGACGAGGCTTATTTCAAGGGTGTCGTCTGTCTACATCTGTCTTCTGCACAGATCTGGTCATCTTCTTTACACAAGGTGAAAAAGGATCAGTTATTTTTCACAGACCATGATCTCTGACCTCTACATAATTCTAGCCTTAAAGAACCCCTGAAAAATGCTTTAGCACGCTCACATAGGCGTGACCGTGAGCTCCGCTGCCCCCTCAACTGCCATCTAGGGGTGAGAATGCGGCTATGCAACCTGAGTGGGATGTAAGATCCCCCTGGCTCCAGCAGCTCATCTCAGCAGTATAAATAGTCCCCGGGTCGAGGCTGAGCTCAAAAACCCTTGTTTGGGAGTGGAGATGGCAGACTAGTGTGAGAGCTCGGGGTGGGGCACAGGTCGAGTATGCAGAACAGATTAAATTTAGACGCCAATCTGGTTGTGTATGTAAGAGTGTGAATGTAAGGTGCTGGGAGATCCTCTGACCACTCTGTGTTTTACAGAGCATGTGGCTGGGTTGGGTCACACCCAAGGATCATATTTAAATAGTATTATTGGTTCGTAATAAAAGATCAGAGAGATTCCTTCTTTAGCGCAGACACGCTATGGACGAGCAATATGTCATTCGTTTAAGCGGTTTTTGAAAATAGCTTTGAACAATTGCAGCAACGGAGGAATCTGTAGCTGTGACATTCTGGGTTAGGCAATTATTAGACGCATTGCAATTGACTGCAGCATAAAATGTTCATGGACGTTGTTTTTTCTGAAAAAAATAGTTTGTGCCGTCTTGAAAAATAAATCATAAAAAAAAAATAATGTTAGCACATAACCTGTTGGTTGACATTTTAATATAGACATTATGTACATATTTTAAATTATTTGTTTAATAAATAATACGAAATAATAATGGCACGTAACCTGTTAATAATATATAATATGATATAATATTAAAATATATTAATTAATATATTAATATAATATTAAATTAATAGCAAGCAAGTTTTGCAAAAAAAAGTGAAATCATATTTAGGCTATAGAAGTTAAAAAAAAAATTTATTAATTAAAAAAATATATATATTCACTCACTTGATATCTGGGAATTAAGTATTGAACCGAACACAGTAATTTTGCCGGATTTATTATTTTAAAACAAAGAACTATTTCTGGTTCTGTCTGGTTCTGGTTCTGGTTCTGTCTGGTTCTGGTTCTGTATTCTCATGAGAGATTTATAATTTGATGAACAAGTTCCCATATGCATGCTTACACTTTAACAGGTTGAATTTCTGGTTATGTTTATCATTCGGATGTTTTGGATGACATAATCGTGTGTGTTTTTGAAATGAAGCCGAACCAGCATGTGCAGCTGCATTTGTTTGTCGAGTGCTCCTAGTGCTCATGAGTGCTGGGCGAGGCCGAGAGCAGTCCGGTTGCTTTATTTACGCCTCCTTTTGTTTTGTTGTTTTTTCTTTGTTTTGTGTAGTTAGTAGTCAAGGGAATACACCTAGAGTATCTTTGATTGCTTTTCATGTAGAAATGTCTGTATGTGTATTAATTAAAAGACTTACAGTAGAACATTAGATACATTTTCTGTCAAAGGTACACTGTTTACACTGTGCGTTTGGGTGTGTGCTCGTGTGTGTGTGTGTGTGTGTGTGTGTGTGTGTGTGTGTGTGCATAAGCCAGTATAATTATACTGTAAATGTCAGGAAACACCATGCATCAGGAGTTCATGGGCAGAGTACAGGGGCACTGGGAAGGAAGTGCAACTCAAGCTGTTTACTTTAAAGCAGAGTTGAATGAAGTTCATGTGTATTTTCAGAAAAGTAAAAACTGAATGACCATAAAAAAAAATAAAAAATGTGATGCGACGTGCCTAATCTGAATCTCTGAATTCTCATTATTCAAATTAGAGGGAACATTCTGGGATATCAAATAGTTAAAAATGAAAATGGAAACACTATTGTCTTTAAGGCGCAGTAGAACTGTAGATATTTTCACAGTGCATTGTTACAGAAATCTGGATGTAGATTAAAACCATAATAATCCATATTAATAAATCCATACTCGAAATAGAACTGTCACCTTGCAAACCAAGTTTTACAACCCGATTGTAAATCAGTGCTCTGTATTAAAACAAACACACACACACACACTATAATTTCTTTAATACTAAGGAAAGATGCTCAGAATGTTAAAAACCTGGAGTGAGCACAGGACAGTCTTTATGATAACAACAGCACTATTAAACATCATTCAATCCTTCTCTTTGCATTCTTTCTGGCTCTGAAACGCTCTTCGCGCCTGTTCTTCTCTTCTGCCCTGTTTTTTCTTTATTATTAGCCAAATCACAATGTATACGTAACTTCAGAACCCAGGGTGTGGTCAGCTCACAGAAAAGGGAAGAGATTCACCACACAAGCAAAAAAGGCCGCTAAACTGCCCCTTTAAGGTTGCATGAATTTATCTTTTAATGAATGCGCCTGTCTCTTGTTGTATGCAATGGCTCGAGATGGAAAAGCAGATCAGTCAGTACTAACAAGATTATTGTGCTTGATCACTGTTATTTTTAGGCGATGGTGCTGTATGGTGCAGCATTTGCCCTAAACTAAATCCTTTAAAAGGTTCTCAGTCTGCTGGTATTGTTCCAAACCCACACAGCCACACTGATTATTCTTTTCTTTGGTCTTGATGCATTTACAAACTATAAGTAGTGTAATCAACTAGTTTTGTTTAGCACCTGTTAGATTGAAAACCTTCACATATAATTACAGGCTCACTGCATTTTCAATAAAAAAATGCACACAAATACAAGAGATATACAAACTGAAACTTACATTCTTAATCTCTGAATCTCATTCAGAACAGGTTTTTGCAGAAGATGCCGTATCTCATGTTAGTAAAGGTGTTTCGTATCATGGCATGCCGGTTGCCAAAAGGAGAACTCGTTCACAGCGGAGCGAGAGTGAAAGAGAGATGCAGAAACCTGAAACTATGTGCATGACTCTTAGACAAGAAATAGACACGCTAAAAAGTCTCGGCATACTGCATACCACCGGCTTGAGAGTGAAACAATTGTAAATCTCCATAGACAAAAAAACAGATCCAGTCTTACTGGCATATTTTATGTTCAGAATGACTTACTTTTAATCATAACCTTTCGTTTCAATTTATTTTATGGCACTTTTTTAGTAAAAGTAATTAGACATTTATCGGAAATACTTGTGTACAGTGGCGCTGAAGGTGACCGGTGAAGGGAAAAATGGCCAAAAAAATAAAACATCAGGAAGAAACCATTATTGAAAGCGAGCCTTAATATGAGAAGCTTTTATCTCCTTTATCTGGTATTGGTGTAAGACCACTAAGCGTATTGCTACAGGTGAGATTTGAACCATGTACATTTTTTAAAGGTCATTGACAATGTCAATGTCTTTCTACAGCACAATTTAAAACATCTAGAAGTTGCCCAAGTTGCTGTTCAGTAACAAAAGTATTTCAACATTCAACAACAAACAACAAAAACACTGTCCAGGAGATCCCATTCATCTCTACAATGCACTGAAAATCCAGAGAAAATATCTAGAGAAAAGAGTTTTTAGCTTAGAATTACAATCAGAAACAAGTGCGTAAGCACTTCTAACCTTGGGTGGTAGACTGTTCCACAGTTTGGGCCAGGTGCTAAGAAAGTCTGATCCCCTGAATTTTAGCATTGCCTTAGGAATAGTCAATAATCTCTGATCAGAAGATTTAAAAGATCTCAAAAGATTGTAGACAAAAGGTCTGATGTGTATGTAGATGCCAGTTAGTTTTTAAAAAAAAAAATAAGTGTATCTAAAAATCAGTTCAATAGCAGACTGAAAAAAGTGAAGAGACATTAAAGTCTGTGTAATAGGATTATTCTAGCATACACCCAAAAGTCTAGCTGCAATCTGTACCATTTGAAGCTGAGAGACAGATGTTTCGTATCAGCGTAGATGGTGTTGCAGTTGCAGTTTCTAATATGATGCAGAGTGAAGAGATTTAAGGCTGCCCCCATCATTTCAATTGAATTCATAGGCTTAAGGGTCAGAGCTCTACATGGCCACTTGAGATCTTCCACTCCAACCCATGTAAGTCATATCTTCCTGGACATGTGACTTTGTGTACCAAATTCAAATTCAAATTTTATTTGTCACATACACATTCATACAGGAGTATGACATGATTTGTTTTTTCACGACTGCCCAACATGTAAACATGAAAAACTAGTAGTACAACATGAAAATTAAAAAGAATAAAGTAACATAAAAATAAATGCAATAAGTATAAATGTATATTTTAGGTATAGTTTAACTAAAAGGTATGGGGGAAAAAAAGGCAGGGGTATAGTAATGCTCGAAAAGGTTTAGAAAATAATGTTACTACATTCAAAGGTTGCTGCATTCTGTACCATCTGGGGTCTGAATTAAAACAAATATAAAGTTTTCGAAATGAAGAATGTAAAAAAGAGTCTCTTTGGGCTGTCAGTAATGATGTCAGACAAGGATGTTATAATACATCTTAAAATATCATAGCCAATCTTAATCATATTTTATTATTCCTATATATGTATCAGAGAAAAAAAAAACTGTGGGCGATATAGATTTGGAGACCAATTACTAATTTATATACAGTCAGAATTTATTCAAGGAGGGTTGAAATTCAGCTAAAGTGTACCTTCTTTCTGTTGTCTAATTGAATGGTTTCTCTTGAAACAAATAAAAAAGTTTAATATTAATTTCTTTAATGTAGAAAATACGACGTCCTGAATGAAAATTTTCAAGTTTTTAATTGCACATGGACTTTTATGTCAATCTAAGAAACGTACTATGAAGTTATTTGTGTGCCTGTGTCCCAAATTCCATAATGCAGGTCTAGTTAGTTTTATTCTAGAACATCAGTCTTCTAAAACAGTGCATCCCAAATGCACTAATCAAGCTTCTCAATTACAGCCGAAGCACTATCACATATACAACTACTAACTTGTGTAAATATGATAGCAAAGCAGAATAAATAACTGGTAATATTAGCAGAATTCATACCTTTATTTAAAAATGAAAAGCCTTAATACATGAATCCATGGTAAATTCTTTTTAATTCTATATATTTAAAGCCCTTTTGTATTTATCATGTCACTATTCATACTGAAAATTAGTTGAGAGAAGCAAAGACATTTCCAAAAGGGATTGTGTAATGAAATAAAGCTTAATGCTAGCTTTATTCCTTGCAACCTGATGGATGTGCTGACTTATACAAAGCTTATTGATCATTAATCTTTCTAATTACTAAGTAGCCTTAGCCAGCTTATAAACTGTATGGATAAACTTTTGTGGATACCCATCCATAAGGTTAGATGAGAAGATTTTCCACTTGATGTTGCAGTGTGCTTGTGGAGATTTGTTCCCATTCAGCCAAAAGGTATTAGTAAAGTCTGATACTGATGTACTTGAGGCCTGGGGTGCAGTCAGCATTCCAATTCATCCTAAGTATGGTTGATGTCAGAAATTTATAGCATGGAAATCTATCAATTTCACCCATGTAAAGCATATCTTTATGAAGAATGCTTTGGATACAGGGACATTGTCATGCTGGAACAGGGTTGGGTCTCCTAGTTCAAGTGAATGCTATTGCATCCGATGTTTGGGGAAGAACCGCATATGATTGGAAAAGTCAAGCCAAAACTTCGGTCCATATAATGTAGATTAAGCTAGAAAGTACATTTTAGAGTGATATAACATTAGGATATGCTTCCTGTTGAATTCTGTTTGGTATGTACATTGAGTCATACTGTAATTTTGTATTTGTTTTTTATGAGGATTAAATGTTATTAAAGCCAGTCTAACACGATAAAACTTATAATAAACCCGTTTAGTTGCCGCTAAGTTGCAGCGTAATAGCTGAACACAGGAAACATTAAGCAAAATAAGTTTACACATCCAGACAAGTTTCAATATGAAAAATGTGTTGTGCATCTAATGCATGATGGATTAAATGATAGATGGATGAGATATGATGCCATTAAAGCTATCAAGACAAAGTAATGATATACAGTGTGTATATATATATATATATATATATATATATATTTCTCTGGCTCAAGGATGAGCAGAAGATCAATACCTAGAGAGCCGGTTTCATTTTAAGTGTCTGGAGCTTGTAGGAATTTGAACTCCCATTTGTGAAATGTTCCAATAAAAAATGCTTTTGGCAAAGTGAACAACTTTGTGCTCTTTTAGAAAACATTGTGGAGTATTTTGTCTCTGATGGATTCAACATGTTTGTTTGGTCTCCTTTTTGTGTTGAGTTGGTTTGATATTTAAAATATTTAATCTTTAGTAGTCCTTTTTTAAATAGATAGAGAGGTCTGGTCAAGTTCAAAAGAAACATCTATAACTCTTCTAGTTTGGAATCACAGACCCAGTCGCAGTACATTGTAATGTCATGTAATGAAATGTAATGTAATCCAAGTGTCTGGATGTAATAAACATTACAAACTGAACTTTCTGTTAGGTCCTGGAGTTGCTTTCTGCAATAACAAATCTGTCTATTTTTTCACTCTCTGTCTTTCAGTATGGATTCAGTCAGTGCAGGCTCTCATGATCCTGTCGATCATCTTCAGCATCCTGTCACTTTGCCTGTTTTTCTGCCAGCTGTTCACACTGCAAAAGGGTGGACGCTTCTTCCTCACTGGAGCCTTCCAAGTCTTCGCCTGTGAGTATCGTTACATCTGAAATGCTTGCTAATTATGGAAAAAAAACGACATGTTTTGTTAGTTGTCTATGCCTGCAGTCTGGAAAAATAAGTGCAGTTGGAATTAAAGATTTGTAGCTAATTGAAGTTATTAGGAAATATCTTGATATTCTGTTACACCGTGATACCAGATCCATACATAATTCTCATGACAGCAGGAATCAATGCTAGAAATCCTGTCCTTGTTTTTATTGACCTGTGAGTTAGGGTTTCTTCAGGACATGCAATGCTGGTATATATACTTTCCAAATAAGTCCATTCCATATTATTTTATCATTAAAAACCGCAAATCATTCTTTTTTGTGGTTTTCATCTACAAAAAGTTATTTTTTTTCCCCGGCACATTTATTTCCAAAATTAATCTATAAAAAGCTTTTCAATGTATTTGTTCTAGATTTGACAACATAATACTAATGCACTTCATTGCCTTTTAAAATTGCAGCTATTTCCTTTTTTTTAATTTTCTGATCTGTTCAGTAAAAGATCGTATATAATTGTACAAAAGTCTGACTCTGATGTTTTTAAAGCAATGTAGAAGTGCCAGAGAATGACAGTGCATCCAGAAAATGACTTCTCCTATTCCTCTCACACACACACCTCAAAGTAAATTTTTCAAAACATGTCCTTGGCATCCATTGAGGCTCGTTGAGCCTGTATTAATTAAATTAGTCCTGTCACACTTTGTTATACATTAGATTTTCCAGAATGTACTTAAATGCCTTCCAGATCAATTACAGGCCAACATCCTTAGGCAATATGGCAATCTTAGGCAATCTGTTTAGATGAAATAATTTTGTATATAGATATTTAATTAGGCAAGGTCAATATAGACTTATGCTCTAGACATAATTATCTTGTTAGTGAAGGAGGACTGCAAATATACTTAAGGAATATGACACACAATATGGATTCATGTGAGCTTCTTGGGGACAGAATTCAGGTTGTTTGGTCACATTAACAATTAGATAAATGTCAGGGGGGAAGCAGCGTGGGCCATTAGGATTTTGGTGTCTCAAGGTGCCCACCGGATTGGCACCGGAAACAGAGGCCCAGACACAAAGTGAAATGTCATGGCTGGCACGCTGGGGGTGGTTTGCGTCTTGCCAGACTGAGCCTGATCTCAAAAAGTGCTTAATCATGCTGCGGATACAAGTTATTGTGCTGAAACGAGGGTGAAGACAGTGCTGGCTCTGTCCACTCAGAAATCTAATGGCACTGCCTTGGCTGGCTCAGAGGAGGACATTTCGGGAAATGTCAGTATCTCCGGACACTCATACACAAAGAGCAGTGAACAGGTCCTGCTTTACTTTAAAAATCCATGTAAAACTGCTATGCAAAAACATACATCTAACATAACATACAAATGAAAAAGAAGTCCTTCACCATGTACTATTATGCCTGAAAAGATGTGTTTAGAGTGAAATCAACATCTATCACTTGCATACAATTAACCCCAAGTAAAATAATTGCTCTCCTCTATTAGACATATTAATTACTATCAATATTCCACCAACTTAACCTTTAACTCTACCTGCTTATCTTCCTTACCTGAATCCGACTACCCACTTATCTTCCAACCTATTTATCAATAATTACCAATCTAAACAACTAACAGATAAATCTAACCACTTACCTCATAATTATTTAGCAACATTTAGAACCTTTCTACCCATTTGCCTGTTTTCCTATCTGCATGGTCTTCAAACGTTTCTGGATAAATATTGTGTCAGTTATTTTAAGAAAGAGAAAATCTTCCTTCTATGTGACCTTTCCATAAAACCCTATCCACCCAAATGTCTACCTACCTGTCTGTCTCACTCAAGAGGTCAGACTTAAACCCTTTGTTTTAAAGGAATCTACACAGAAGCTGTAAGAGTCTTTAGAGTTACCATACCATCCCATCAACTCAAGTGTCTACCTATACAATCCACATCCTACTTACTTCCCAACTATTTAAACTACTCACCAAACCATTCATACTTCCAGTACACCTTAAATCCAACCCACTAATCTATAACTATTCCAAAAAGAATTGGTGCTTAACGGTTCTGTTAAGTAACCTTACATTCTAGATGTAATCATTTTAGCATACCATCACACCAATTTTAGGGTTCTACATTAAACTTTTTATTGATTCTACATAAATAAGGAGACATAGATTTAACTACACACCTGCCAATTACATTTACAAACCTAAAAGCCCTATATCTATGTACTGAACCCATGATACTACATCCACCCAAGTGTGGTTTTGATAGGTCAAAGGTTCTGCCTTTTCAAAAGGGCGCCACCTGAGCCTTCTGTTGTAGATTCTCTTAACAGGAAGTGTGCAACAGTTTATGTTGTAGATGTAACATACTTTTTTAAAAGGTGAGCATAATTTACCAAGCTACCCCCTTTCCTTCTCAAACCTTAAATCTTACCATCTTACATAGCATTCTAAACACCTAGCTGCTTATCCAACCAAACAAAACAAGAAACAAGAAACATATTCATATATGAACCAGTTTATATTCTGTGGAAGGTATAGCAGTCATGTGAAATGTTGAGCGATCAGAATAGATGGCATTGGACTTCTGGGCATTCTGTTAAGTCATGTGATCAACCAGGTGCTCATCCATTTGTCCCCGTAGTGAAACTTTCTGTTTCAAATAATGAGGCTGTATATTATAATATTCTGTTCTATTCTTCCTCTCCATCAGGTCTGTTCATTATGTGCGGTGCGACCATTTACACGGTGATGAGGAACACATGGATTCCCTCGGGCGCGTCGTACGGTTATGCCTACATCCTGGCCTGGGTGGCTTTTCCTCTAGCGCTCATCAGTGGTTTAATTTACATAATCTTGAGAAAACGGGAATGATCTCCTCACCCCCGTTTGAGGCTCCAGATATCGCTGATCATCTAAATCGCCTACCGCATCTGCAGACAAGTTTAAACAGCCCATACAATATAATATAATATAACTGTACAAAAAAAATCACCACCATGAAAAGACATATAACAACGAATGCGGTCATTGTTTGAAGATGTATATAGTATCTATGGTTTAAAACCTATTTATAACACTTTTTACATATATGTACATAGTATTGTTATGTGTGTCGACAGAGCTTTGTTTTTGTTTGTGTTTTTTGCTAATTAAGTGTCTAAAATGTGTTTTTTGTTTTTTTGTCGTCAGAGGCAAGTGCATTATTAGCCATATTTTGTGTTTTTTTTTTTTTTGTTTGTTTTTCTTACACTGCCAAAAAACAGTTATATATATATATAAAAAAAAATCCGTTTAAGTATTTTAACCAAAGAGCATGTATTAAAAAAGAGTGATATGCTATAGTGAAATGGCTTGAGAAGTTTATAGATGTGGTAACACTTACTGAAAACGCTAAGCTAGATACAAAATTGACCATATATATATATATATATATATA
>JAAIIK010000113.1:1720616-1733393 GCA_014706435.1 Silurus glanis
TACAGCCACGACGCGAATATATATACGAATCATAGAAAGTGTGTGAAACTGATCAATTGTGTAAGATAAGGGTAGGTGGCATTATAAGTTCCTAGTTTTCTTATCTATTATACTGGCAAAACCCTTTTAAAGAAATAGACAATCATGAGTAACTACACTAAATGCACATAAAACACAATTTCAAATAAATTGTATTTCATTATATTGGTGTTACAATTATTTTTCAAAACATAGCAAATTATGAGAATTGATTTCATCTTTTACTTTAAAAAGTACAGCATTAGAATTGTTAAAATTTCAGTTACATACCACAGAATCACATTATATATATATATATATTTTTTAAAGCAATACACATAAAAATGAGGTATCTGATTATTTTGACCATGTTGTCTCGTAAAATATATATATATATATATATATACACACAGTTTAGTCATATATGCTTTACATAAATTGTCACATTTTTCTAATGTATAAAACACTTGAGGAATTTATGTATGTATGAAATGTATGTATTTAATGAAAAACTCATTTTTGTATGTGCGTCTGATGGACATGTTTTCCCCAATAAGCAGAGTAACATTATATTAATTAAAATCAAGACTTTGTAACTTTGTGGCAAAATTAATTCCACACAAAATTAGTTCTTTTCAAGTCATCAAAATAGCTTCTAAACACAAATAAATTAATAAATTGATTTATAATAAAAAACAAACATGTATATGTATAAATGTATATATTTTGTGCCTTCTCTAAATAAATCAGTTGATTGCTCTTTTAATGATAAAATGTCTAAAAGGAGCAAATAAAAAAATCGATCAAGCAATCAATCTGTATGATATATTTTGTGCCTGCTGCAGATTTTTTTAAACCTACATTAAGCAGTGGAAAAAGCTCAGTCTTTAAGATTTTATGACTTCATTATTGTCGCCTTTGATTAATGAGTAATAATTAACACCTGCCTCTGGTTTAGTTTGTCACCCCTCTGTGCCTGCAGTATGAGCACACTGACTTTATTTCTATTAATAAATACATGAACTCTTTTTTTAATAATCTGTTCCAATATCAAACTCAACCTAACCCATGATTCTTTATTCGTTTATTCATATTTCACTTAAATATTTCTGACTGTCAACAAAAGTATGATTTGTGTGAAAGATCGCCCTCTTGTGGTCAGAGGCGAAAAACGTATATGAACTAAGAGCATTAGAGAAATTCACAATTAATTTTTTTCTTTTCATGAAAAAAAAAAGGATAGAAAGAGTAATGAAAAAGGAAAAATAATAAATTGAAGTCTAAAAATGTGTCAGAAAATAATGATAAGAGAATTTCTTCCAAGGTCACAGTCCATTTAATCCTATTCAAGTGTTTTTACACATCATTAACTGTAGACACATTAGTCTTAATTTGAGAGCTCAGGATTTGCCCAGTGAGACCATCCACATCAGGTCGTGTGTGTGTGTGTGTGTGTGTGTGTATGTGTGTGTGTGTGTTATCAGAAATATGCAATTTGCACCTATTATATAAACCTCAGTAATAGAATAAGTGGTAAATGGTGGGCTTAACACACACACACACACACACACACACACACACACACACACACACACATTTGAGATAAACATATTAGTGATGAATATTTTTGGAAACCAGGCTAGAGGTGAGCCCTATTGGGAGTATCTCAATACACCAGACAAATGACTCTGCATTCATGTCTTTTATCTGATAATGGAGGTAATTAATGAACGTGACCCGAATGACCCCGGGAACTTCAGCGTGTCTGAGGGATGTATTGTGTCCCACCCCGTTTCACTGCCGCTGTCATCTGTTTTAGCCCCAGAAACCATTCTGCATTTTTCCACAGATGAGTAAATGCAAATACACGTGACACACAACATATAAAAGGTACCTGCAAGAATATCTAAAACTAGTAAAATGTATTTTAAATTTAGGATGCATTACATAAATTCACATAATTCCTGTTAAATATTCAGAAATTAAAGTAGCTTTCGAACATTAATTTATCAGTTTGAGAATTGGCACTTAAATTTGTGACATCATGATATTGTGGCTTCTCATAATTGTGACTTACAGTTAAAATGCATCACGCAATTATGCAATTATTTTCTCCAGTCATGACATTACACAATTGTGAGGTTTATATATCTTGCAAATGAAAGTTGTCCGATTCATTGCTTTTGCGGATTAATCGCCAGCGATAGTTTATTGCTATTAATATCAGATATCGGCAAAAATCCAGACCCATAGTTTTACCGGGTTGTGTTATACAGTAAGAGGCCTCTAGAGGTGAATCACTGACACTCCTGCTGTTTATTTTAAGTGTTTTTTTTTTTTTTATTCATTTTGGATGGAACTGTTTTTATTTAATTGTAGTCTTACTTTTTGCAATTAATTTTAACAAATGTTGTATAATTCTTGATGCTTGAAAACCATCACTATTATAATCTTTAGTATATTAATATTTATTTCATTTAGCACATTTTCGTGATTCGGTACTTTTTTATTTTTGTAATAATGTTCACTACATTTTACATGTTTGTTTGGTTTTTTAATCCAGCATTCATTTTAAAAACAATCAGTTATATTTTTATTCGGCAAGTGCAATCCAACCTAGTCTTTGGTATCGGTAAAATCCACTCTGCCGGTAAATGTGACATAGCAACACACAACTGGCACGATTTTTCTATGCAGTTCTGAATGATAAAGCAATTGCTACTTTTCTTTCTCACCATCATGACATAGTGTCTTGTAATTCTGACTGTTTTATAATGGCAAGCTTTTTTTTTGCGTTTGCTTGTTTACAAGTGCAAGTTCATATAATACAAATGTAAATTCACAACCTGCAGCTGTGAATTAAAATTGCAACTTTACAACATTTACTTCCTGTTCATTGATTGATGGAATTTGAACTGGCAAAAAGTAAAAAGCTTCTAAGTGAGCTACTACTTCTATCAAGTGACTTCTTTGGGCTCATTTGTCAGCAAGTGACTTTCAGAAAATCAGAATCAAATCAAGGTGCATGTCTGATGGTCTGGTGGAAACCTGCCAGACTATTCTGAAAAACAGACAAATATTCTTTGGTTTTGAACTAAGAATATATTATGCAGTCTTTATATATACACAGTATACTTTTACAAACCTTGATATAGTTTACCAAAACATGGACATTGAAATTTTTCTTTTTAGTTCATGCTGATTTTAACATATGTGGTGGTTAAAACAATCGGTCTGCATAAAAAAGTCAAAATTCTTTGTTCGAACTTTTTTCCAGGCCACTACACTTTTAAATGGGCAACTGAAAGTTCTTCTAAAAGGCCCAACAGATGCTTCTATTTAGGGATTCAATAAAGAATGTTTCAACGAGTAGCACAGAAAGCTAGTCAGACTATTTGGAGTGTTGGCTAATCAGAATGTGATATAAACCCGGTTTGATTTTAGTACAGTCGTAATTCTGCCCACACAGGATGTTAAACTAAGGGCACTTGTACTGTATATTGCTGGTGGCTTTAGTGCAAATTCAGTCACATGTCTAGGTCTGTATATTTTTCTATGGGTAAATATAGGTATGTTTATATATATGTTGTCATTCCTGTATATATTTTGTACTTATTTTATATTTGAACTGGACACTTAAATGAGCAGTTGAATGTTGAAATTTCTTCTCAAGGGTCTAAAAGATATTTCGACAGGTCATGGATTGCACAAGCAGTTAATTACAAGCAAAACGTAATCTCTGTACCAGAAATCCCTACATACAGGCCAAGCAAAGTGAGACATATTCAAGTTTGCCCACACATGATGCTAAACTCTGTCTTTGGAGAGACAATATTAAGTCTTGAACTTGATGGTGAGCTGAGTGTTCATTCCCACCACTCTCCTCTACTATAATTGTTCACATCTTCAGGGTAAAGGATACGACTAGAGAATAATTACATTAGACCCCTCTGTAACACCTCCCTGTTTTGCTCTCACCCCTTTCATTTTGCCATGCAATGTCATTACGGCCGCCCACCCGTATTCTCACGAGTCTATTGGGACACAATATTCTCTCATTTCTGGAACACAAAAGGCCAAAGACACATGCAGAAGGTCCACCTTAATCTATCAGGCCTCCTTCAGTCAGCCCGTTTTGCTATCTGACAGGCATAGCATCGCAGGCTGCCTATAGCGACAAAACACATGCATTTTAATCTCATGAAATGCAAATGGAGTTCTTTTTCATGCGAGTTGTTGATGGAGGTGGTGGAGGCAGCGGTAGTAAAGGAGGGTTGTGATGGGGGTGCACTATTTTTTTTTTCATGACTAACCACCATCTGGTTGCTATCACCCAGTCGATTTATCATTCGTTTGGCGTAATTTGTAGTTTTTAATAATTTCACTCTTAATTACAAGAAGCAATAAAGAAAGAGAGGAGAGAAGAAACGAAGGGACAGCAAGGGCAGAAAGGGTACAAATTGGCATCTGGCACAGGTTTGAGAGTGGACGTAATGATTGTAGTACAAACGGCACAGTCGGGGGGTGGGGGAGGGGGAGCTTGGGTAGGAATAAAAAAAATAAATAAATAGTAGCGCACATCACAATACAAAGTAAAGTTACTACAGGCTAAAATTAATTTCCTAAAACAGCAGTTTAATTCCTCGAATTATGTACTAATTTCACAACAATTATTAACTTTTAATTATTTGTATTATTATTAAGGTTTTATTATTAAGGGGCTGCATGACCACTAATTACTATTATTCGATTTGTACATCAAAATACTTAATCAAATAACTGAGTAATAAAGTTTTTGACAACAACATTTTAGGACATCACCATTTTAGTCTGCTTTATGAACAATTAAGGGGAGAAATTCAAACATTAAAAAAATATTCTTCTCATCATATTACATCTTTAACAATGTACCAATTTTAAAAATGCTTTTGGGTAGATAAGTGAGAACTTATAGGCACTAAACTTATACATTCCTACTTTGGATATTGTCTCAAAGCAGCTTTACAGAGATAAAGTGGTAATAAAGTTGTATAAAAGAGTGTATAAGTGCCTATAAGTATTTAGTGTCTATAGGTTTGTTTCTTATAATTGTAAGTTTATAACCTCTTCATTTGTGTAAAGCTGTTTTGATACAATATCCATTGTTAAAAGGCCTATACAAATAAAAGAACACAAAAAAACTAGGTGCAATGCAGTTTTATGTCTGCTAACAAATAAAAACAAGCGCAGGGGGAGTTATTTTTAGTGGGTTTTAAATGGAACTTGCTTGTTTGCTTTTGTATGGTAGCTTATTTTTAATCATTAGCTTACTTTCCTGCCAATTTGCTTTTGCTTGCTAATTTACTTTCACTGTGGCATGACATGCGTGGAGACAGAGATAAGGATCCAAATGCTGGCTTTATTGTTTGTTTGTGGTTAACAGGCAGGGTAGACAATAGCAAACAGATATATCCAAGATGAGACAAAGGGGTAATCCAAAAAACAGGCAAAGGCCTTGGCAGGAGCAAACAATCATAAACAAAGTAAGGAGTTCTAGGTTGAAACCGTGAAAAGACTAGAGCATGGAACATGGAACATGAAACATGGTCTATTGGCAATACGAAACCTGGAGCCATAGCCCCATAGGCTGGCATAAACAAAACGAACAACCCGTTACTTAGTCAATACTCAGTAATATGTGACTGTGTCCCATTTATAGTCCTCCTGCTTGGAACTAGGAGGAGCCTGTAATTAGTTCCCAGGTAGGGGCTTCTGGGAACTGTTGTCCAAAGAGTCTTGGTAGCAGTGGTGCACTCTGGTGGTGAATCGGAGGAATGAAATGGATCGGATACATGACAACTACTAGTTTGCTTTCTTTGCTAGTTTTTGTTTGGTTCCTTGTTTTTAATTCTTTGCCAATTTACTTTCCTCAATAGTAAGGAACTATAGTATACCATACTGCACACAGTTACTTCAAGGAAATCACATCAATCACCTTAAATTTTACTGTTTTACTGTCATACGCATCCTTGTATATACATTTTTTTTTACATATATCTTCATTTATTTTATATTTTATATAGTTTATACTTTTTATTTATTCTACCTTTTTTGTTTATTTTCCCTCATTCTATTCCCTCATGCCGGAAGGTTGTAAAAAGCATTTCACTGCATGTCGTACTCTGTATGTATGTGTATGTGACAAATAAAATTTGATTTGATTTGATACATTTGCTTTTGTTTGTTTATTTTATTTGTGACTTTACTTTTAATTATTAGTTTACTTTTGTCTACTAATTTGCTGTTGATTGGGAGTTTTTGCAGTTGTAGTCTGTCAGGATTATGGACTGGGACTAAATTTCCCACATGCACCTCAACATAACATGTCACATGTTTGCTTGTGCACCTTCGTCATAAATATTGATATAAACTTTTCTTTCGGCTTCTCCCATTAGGGGTCGCCACAGCGGATCCTCCGCATGTTTGATTTGGCACATGTTTTACGCTGGATGCTCTTCCTAACGCAACCCTCCCCATTTATCCGGGCTTGGGACCTGCACTGAGAGTGGCTGGGGTTGGTTCCCTGACCGGGGTTAGGATGCGGCGCTCTCACCGATGCGGCCCGGGTCATAAATATTGATATATTCATAATAAATAGCACTTTTGTATACAGCATAAATTCCTGGTTCATGAACTCTTTGTCTTTTATTTGTCTATCGATGTTTGTTTTTGTCCATATTGTCATGATACCCAGGTTATAGTTTCTCATTTATGTTCCATTGTATTTAGCATTTTGGTTTTTTTTTGTCCCTTTTCCCCCCTACAATTTGGAACGTTGTGGAATAAAAAACAACTTAGTTCCTGTTGTCACAATCATCAAATCTTTTGAGAATGTGCGAAGAAAATGAAGCACCACCAGACCAATCACAACTAAGAATGCATTATCACTATGCTATTGTTGTTCAGATGTACATACACACTACAAAGATTTACCATCTGTATCTCATTTGTAACTTATTGTTTAAAACCTGATCCCTCCTCACCTGGGGTCACCTCAAAAACAGATTTTCTATCCTGCAAGTAGATTTTCCCCAGGGTCATAGTGGACCTGCTGTTTTTACTCTCTCTTCCTGTCCATGTCCTTTTGCCTAGTACAGCGTCCCCATTCTTTATGTGAACAAAAAAGTCTTTTAGCTGCCCAGGACCAGATTCAGCATGCCAGTAGGATGTCAAGGTCAAGAGCAGGCATAAGACCATCATGCTCACAGATCTGCACTCTGATCCTTCTGCTGTCCATCATGCTGTCTACACAGAGAAAACACTCGGGCTCAGTGCAGTTCAGCACAAAATGGAGCTCATTCATGTAGCCAGGCCACTCAGTTATCCTACTGCATGTATAAAGAGCTTAGAATTCTCAGGGCTGACTAGAAGCTTTAAACATGAAGGACAAGAAAGGAGATTTTTATTTAAAAACCTTTACGCTTGTGATTAATGAAAAATGATGTGATTGTGAACACTTTTACTGAAACATTTGTACTTTTTCACATATAGATAGGTGACAACTTACAATTTCAACCAATATAGAGTGTGAAAGTAAGGTGATGAGCTAGCACAAGCCACCAGAACACCTTAATCCTTTTTAACACTAATTTTACATGTCTCTGGAACTGCTTTAGAGTGATAAACACAGGCTAAGGAGCTCTATATAAAGCATTACTCGATTCAGTGAGTGCTCGTGGTCTGTGGTGGGGGCAGGGCCATCCGGGAAGAGACCACACCCACCAAGATCGAAATAATTTATCCTCAGCAACAACTTTTCAAGAGAGAAACAACTAAGGCAACACACACACATACAC
This sequence comes from Silurus glanis, assembly GCA_014706435.1. Classification (NCBI taxonomy): domain Eukaryota; kingdom Metazoa; phylum Chordata; class Actinopteri; order Siluriformes; family Siluridae; genus Silurus; species Silurus glanis. The sequence continues at coordinate 1,728,470 of JAAIIK010000113.1, forward strand.
ACATACACTCTCTGTGACAGAGCCACCATCTTTAGAGCCACATTGACCTTATTATTTTTATTATATAACTATTATACTATTACATAACTTTGTTATAAAAAGTGAAAATTCATTAACTAAATGATGTTTATTACAAATGTAAATGCTGTATATTGTGAAATAAATAAAAAAAATCACAAATAAAAAAAAAGTAAAAATTGTAATATTTATTTGATTATTTTTTTTAACCGTTCATTCTTTTTATTCTGTAATACACTTAAAAAAGAATTACATTTTCAATAATTCCATGCCATCTCAGGGAGTTTTTCCTTGCCACAGTCGATACTGGATCGATAAACTTAAAAATGATAATGAATAAACTTATAGACACTAAACTTTATACAACTTTATAACCACTTTATCAAAAAAAAAATGAATTAAATAATTAAAATGATACAATTTTTCACCTTATGGAAACACTTCTCTAATACAGCCTCCAGTCTGTTATAGAATGAATTTTTTGTTTGTTCCATTATCAGATTTATTTCACATCATCAAGCAAAAGTTTCCATGCCCTTGTAACACGCAGCAGGGTAGGTTGATTTATTTCTACTGCTCGAGCCGCAATTTATGCCAATAATTATGTGATCCTTTATATTTGAACAACACAGCTAGGTATTATGCGAAGAAAAAATGACGGAGTGAATTCATTTGGAGGAAGAAATGAGGAAAGGAACAAGAGAGGCTGAAGCTGGAGGTTAATGAAAGCATGATTAGTAAACCTAATTATCTGGGCTCTGGCTGAGCTCTTGGAGAAAAAAAAAAACGAGATAGACAATCACCATCAGTCTGTGTGCCATGAAGCATGATTACTGCTACAGAGGGGAAAAAAAATACTGCGGTTTGCTCACAAAGCTCTTTTTTTTTACCATGTGTTAGTCAAGTCAAGAAGGTGAACAGGACACAAGCGTTATTTAGCTCATGCTATTTCAACTTACAACATACAATATATGGACAAACGTATCTGTAAATATGACCATATGATTATGTGCCTTTTGAAAATTATACTCCATATTAAGTTCCCATTTGCTGTTATAATAACCTCCACACTTCTGGGAAGATGTTCCCTACATTTTGGAGTGTGTTTGTAGAAATCGGTGCTCATTTTTCCACCAAAGTCAGGTATTGATGTAGGTGAGGTAAGGAGACCTGGGGTGCAGGCAGCGTTCTAATAGGATCGAGGTCAGAGTTCTATAGCAGGCCATTCAATATCTTCCACTCCAAACCTTTGAAAGATAATAGCTTAGTGGTTAAGGCATTGGACTTGGATTCCCAGCCACACCAAGCTGCCACTTTTTAACCCCCAAGCTTCGATCTTGAAACTTTTCAAATCACTATTAATTGATTAATGTTGTGTGTTTATTCATGGTGTTGTGTATCTTTTATTAATAACTGAAAAAAAACGGGAAGATTTACTTTGTAATTTATCATAATTCTTTTATTAATTAGCACAGAATTTATGCTCATATCAAGAAGGCCATATAATGAAAAGATGTCTTCAGAATCCATATTTAACGCTATGGTACACAGAAATGTTATTTAACATTGGAAATACAATCATTCTCATAGTCATTGTGCATAAACATTTTGCACACTGGAATTAGATGTGCTAGATATAGCATTTTTATCATAATATTTTCAGAAGGATAACATACAGCTCATCATTAGTGCGGAAAGAGATAACCTTTTGCGGTACGCGAAATCCCATGACAAGTGAACGTACGTCTGGATAATGTTCAAACTATAGTCACTTGTACCGTCTCTGTACCAGGGGAATCAAAGAGTTACTACTCTTCTTTATCCTTTCAAACCACCTTCCTTTTTTCCTGTTTAACAACGAAAGGCCATATGGTAAACATATTCTTTCGCCTCATTTGCTTTTATGACTCTTGCCGAAAGAATGGAAGGGGTTGGGTCAGGTTCAGGAGGCTAAACGATATGGTCGGCCATTAAAAGAGCTTGTATTTCTATTGGACTGGTCAAGCCAGTGCTTTGGGACCATTTGAGCACTATGGTCTCATTATGAAAAAATAACAGCACCAAAGTGCCGGCTTCGTGCCATCACACCGAGGTGTTGAATTGTTCTTTGATTCAAGTATGTATATGGGTGTGGCATCTGTCCCAAGTTCTTAGATGTCTGAGTATTGCTATAAAGCATGCTGCATTAAACAAAGAATATAGGAGGTGGAATTTGATCCACCACCTCCAGACCAGACCCTGCTGTCCATTTCAAGGCTCAGCTTTTTTATTTTACTCTTTCTTTATAGTTGGTTGTAACTCATGTAGACTGAGCCCTGAGACCCTTTCACTGACCCGCATCTGGATAGCAGCTGGGGTCACATGGGTCATCCAGACATGTCCTACACCAGCTGCTGAAAAAAAAAAGTCAGGATAAAAAAAGTGCTGGGAATAAATAGACTTTTATTAGAAAGTGTTTTTATTTATTGTTTGGAAAATGGCCATTTCTAGAATAGCATGTCACATTTAAGAAGTGTGAAAGAAATAGATATATATTCCTTCTTTAAAGACAAATTTATCATAATATCATAGAATTGCTGTGTTTTTTTTTATTCTGATTGGTCAGCCGGTTAAGTTCATCTCACAGTGGTGTTGTACCCTTTATTCTGGCTGGTCAGTAGGTTCTAGCTGCAAGGTTCATATGATTGTATTGATGATTGTGGCACATTATCGTTTCTATAGTAACAATGTTCACACAAATTTGTATTGTGGTTGTAGCGGCTTTACAGAAACAGATGCTAAATGTATTTAACATTGAGACTTTATTGTCATTGCTATAAAAGATGCAGAGGTTAATGCTTTTATGGCATTTTGTGACATGAGCAAGTCAAATTTTCTTGCCAACATAAAGTGCATAAAGTGCAGGTTTTGGGTTTTTTTGGGTGCAAGAACAGCTGGTTTGTACATGTTATTTACACAATGTGCAATATTACTAATTAAATAAGCAATATTATTTATTTACTCTAACTACTATTTAAAATGTATAAATATTTTAATTATTTGTGTATTCTATTTTATGTAAATACTGTGTAAACCTTTGTGACTAAAGCTTACACAAGAATTTCAATGTTTGCAACATACTTGTGAAAATGGAAATAAACTTGATACTTTAATTACTACAAGTTGTAATGAGCTAAAGCTGATTCTATCATAAGTTGGTAATCTAGCAAACCAGTGTTGATTTATTCCTTGATAGAGACTCAATGCACTTTTGTACATTACTTTGGATAGAGGCCTCTGCTAAATGCTGTAAATGTAAATGCAGTTAAATGTAAAAGATTAACTGCTCTGTGGTTAAAGGACAAAAACACTTTTGGTTGTGCTGTTATTGTTAAATAATATGTTTTTGGGTGCTCCAATTATCATCCATCCATCCATCCATCCATCCATCCATCCATCCATCTTGACTAATGTTTAGGCTTTATTTTTAAAATAGGTATATTTATACAAGTAACAGCTGACTTTATCTATTTCAAATATCTTACATTTAAATTAACTGCATTTGCAAAAGATTTTATTAAGAATGCCTGACATTTTATTTCTGGTGTCTGGAAAACTATATTTTTTTTTTATCTCCAATCTTGACTTGTAAACACAGTATGTTTGTCCATAATTCATTGATAAGTCATTTTAAATGAACACAATCTGTAATTATGGCAATAGAGAAGAACTTTGGGTCTACATGAGCCACTCAATGATCGGATTTATTTTTGGTTCAAAAAAACTTGAATGAACAAACATTAGAATGAACAAAACACTGGAAAAGGGTGATTGGTCACTAAAATAGGTTAGACAATTATAGTCTATCATAAGACATCTCACACATTTGAACATTCAATCTCAATTAAGGCAAATTTAGTATAGGCCATGGGAGGAGCCTTGGCATTCAGGGAAGCACCTCCGGTCCTTGAAGGCAAACAGAGAGAATGAGGAGGAGCTTCTTCCAGCAGGCTATTCAGAGTTTAAACCAGGAAACACCCAGCACCTAGTACCTGGACTTCTCTCTCTGTCTCACATTTCCTTTGTTGCACAAGTTCTTTGCACAATTACACACGGTCACTAAACATCGGACTGGCACAGCACAATGTCACAGCATATGGACTCTTTAGTGACAATCACACTGGGACACATTGAATCTGGACTACTGTCAATATCTGCCATACTTATATCCATCCTTTCTGTCTAATTCGTGTGTGTATATATATATATATATATATATATATATATATATATATGAGAATTTGAAGGTTATTTATACTTTTTATTATTTATTTTATTTGTATTTATTTTTTATAATTTTTATATTCTATATGCATATGCATTTTTATATTCTATTCTGTATGAATGTGTATGTGACAAAAAAAATAAACACTGGAAATTTTAAGGTTTTAAAAAAAATAATAATAATCAAATAATGATCCATTTAATATTCTGCATCTAAAGACACTTTGTTGTGTAATCTGTAATTTTCTGTTAAAGTTCAGGGAACTGAGTAGCAAAGAAATTAATTCTCACCAGAGAATCTGGAGAAGGTGTACATCAGAACTGTAGCAATGTAATATTGCAATGTAGAATGTAACAAAAAAAAAAAAAACACAAGTATGAATGTACATTCATTTAAATGGACAGTCATACATTAATTCATTTATTAATACTAAGTAAGTGCCTGATTAGGATGTCTGTGTTTTAAATTAAACTAGCTTACTTATATTTTAAGGAAAAAAAAAAGAAAAATGAAAAAAATGTTTGGAAATAACAAAAAAAGGTAAAAATAAATAAATAAATAAATTAATTAATAAAATATAAATAATAATAATAATAATAATAATAATAATAATAATAATAATAATAATAATAATAATAATAA
>JAAIIK010000113.1:1733403-1743457 GCA_014706435.1 Silurus glanis
AATAATAATAATAATAATAATAATAATAATAATAATAATAATAATAAATATGCAAATATGAATTAAAATATCTTGGTGTGATGTAGCTGAGGTTGTAGAACTGTCAAAGTCATATTATGGCAGAAAGTGAAAACATTTCTAGATCAGATTTCTTCCCGTTGTTTTTGGAAGAAACAAAAAAATAAAGAAACCTTCCAGTGTGGGCCATTCTTACTTTTTGTGTTATATGGACATTTGGAGCACTAAACAGATACAGATATAGATAGTGGCATTGGATTACAGCCCAAAATGTAAACCGATAAATGACTTCAAACATTTAAAGCATCCAAGTCACTCGCATTGCATGGGTTTTTCAGAGGTCACTAAAAACAAGCCCCTAATAAGGTCAGATACACAGGGATCCAGGTGGTATTAGGTATAGGACCACATTTAAAAAGCGTCAGAGCCGGAGGGCCTGGAATGCGAGCACAAGATGAGTCTGATCACTGCAGGAAGTAAACAATGCCACAGCACCAGAGGGAAGTGATTAGATGCAGAGCATTCGGGGGGGGAGGGATTGGAAGCTGTGGAAGAGGAATGAGAGGCGATTATCAGGAGAGTATGATGTCGGGCCAGGACACACATGGAAATGGGGGTGGCGGTGTTGGAGATGAAGGAGTGGTAATTGATAACAGACTCCAGTGGTCTCAGGTGCAGTGGGCCGAATTTCACTCAGGGTAGTAGAGGGAGGCAGATGAGTGAGCTCGGGCCTCTCATCTGAGGGTGGGGCATCTCAGGCGGTCTTGTAATTAGACTGGTAAATGTAATTTAATGACAAGAGACCGCAGGAAAAAAAACTGTTCTAATAATAAAATTAGGCAATACATCAAAGTCAGCGTGAGTGAATGGGGTGCGAATGCTTTCCATTAGGCAAGTGCTATATATAATAAAAAAAATAAAAAAAAAGATAAATAAATTAATACCAATGCTACTCACAACGAGTCTGAAATGTATTCATGTCACACGGTTTGGCAAACAGAGGGAAGAAAACGCTAGCATGCACATATTTCACATGCGACTTGAGATGTACATGCATCAGGAGTAGGACATCAGCATTTACATCAGTAGCACGCAGCTGTCTGCAGCCACAGGAAATTCCTGATAAGAAGAAAAAGAAGGAATTTGAATTGCTGAAGAGAGCTATTACTCTTGTATATGGCAGAGAAGTCTGCAGATAGGAATATAAATATAGACGAAGAGTGCTGGCTATTCTAGATGAAAATCTGAATCATGGCTGCTGGGAAGATTGCACTCTTAAGTCCTACTGCAGCATTCCCTAGTGGTTAAAGTTAATCGGTGTTATAAAAGCAGATTTAATGGTTGAAGTGTTCCATTTTGCGTACATTAAGAAACACTAATGCGTTCTTTCTGTTCCACACAATCCACTATTATGATGATTGCATTGTATTTTGATTGCAATGTATTATTATATGCTAATTTGACTACGGGTTTTTACTAAAGGCATCACTTCTATTAAAATTTGTAAATAGCATTAAAATGGTTCGTTTAAAAGAATAAATATTTTGGAATCCAGTTTTGGAGAAGCAGAGCTTTGTGTACAGCTATACTGCTACAGAGCAAAGCATCATGAAGTACTTTTTACTAACCCCAAGCTAGGAAAAAAGTTTTTTTTTTTTTTATTACTTGATATAAGGGCAATTATTGTTGATTAGAATACCAATGTAATAGCTATTACATAAGCAGGAAAGCTTTAGGCACACTATATTGACAAAAGTTTGTGGACACCTAACCATAAGATTCTGTGTGGTGTGGGTAGGTGGTAGCTTAGTGGTTATGGCATTGGACTTAGAATCTAAATGTCACGAATTTGAATACCAGCCACACCAAGCTGCCACTCCTAGGCCACTGAGTTAACCCTACAGCTGCTTAGTTGTATGAGTGAAATAAATGTAAGTCACTCTGGATAAAGGTGTCTGCAAAATGCCATAAGTGTGCACTTTTAAAACATCCCATTCAACTTTTAGTTCCCATCTGCTGTTATAATAACCTCCACTCTTCCACTTGATTTTGGAGTATGCTTGTGGAGATTTGTGCTCATTCAATCCTAAGGGCTTTGGTCAAGTACTAATGTAGGCTGAGGAGGCCTGGGGTACAGTCAGTGTTCAAATTCATTGCAAATGTGTTCAATAGGGTTGAGTGAAGATTTTTAAGATTTTCCACTTCATCCAGTGGCTGGCATTTTGTATAGGGGTATTCTAATGCTGCAACATGTTTGGGTCTCCTAGTTCAAGTGAAGGGAAAATGTCATACTACCGCATCCAAGGACATCTTATACAATTGTGCCCCTCCAACTTTGAGGTAAAAGTTTAGGACAGAACCACATATGGATGGAAAAGTCAGGTGTCCCAGTAATTTTGTGGATAAACTGTACAAGTATAAATCACCTGTAAGTTATTAAGACAGCACAAATATTGCAAGCTGTTTAAATCCCATGTCATGGAATTGTCCTAGCTAACCTTAATCCTTTTCCGAAGTGTATTTTAACCTAGAAATTAAATGTCAATTAATTGAGAAAAGGCAAATGATTGATACTAGTGGTAACAAATTCCTAGGATAATTAAATAGACAACTAACCTGAACAAGAATTATATAGGCAGTGGAAAAAATTATCATGTATGCCAGAAGTTATTACGTTATTAGAAGTAAATTACTAGAAAGAAGAATGCAGTACTGCTAATATATTTAGTTAATATACTAAGTTTTTTGAAGTAGCTAACAGATGGAAAAATGTCAAGATGTTAAAGAGAGAGAAGACAAATGTACAGAAAATTAAACCAATACAAAAACTAAGCCGTCATCCATTTGTGAATTATTTATTAAAAATACAAATTATGAAATAATGAAAACGAACAAAATGTGTGTGAATGAAAACGCATAACATGAGGGACAAAACTTCTGATTTCAACACACACTGTAAGTGTAAGTGTAAGTGTTTATGATTTGACATGCTGTATCATGGCAAAACTGAAATAATTTAAATAATAAATAAGAAATAAATAGAAATTTGCATTCACCATTCTTGGCGAACATCTAGTTAATCTTCAGACGTGTGATTCAGATACATTTCTTGTCCGTCTTTTGTAATCTATGTAAAGTTTGAGCCAGAAAACTCAACATACATGGAAAGTGTTGGTTTGTTTAAACTCTTCCATCCTCTGCTGAGCCGAAAGCAGTAGACAAGCACTCTTCGGTTTACTAATTATCCAAAAACTGTTAAGGAATCAATAATATCTGGTCAATGTATAACACATCATATTGAGCTGTATTCAGATGTACTGAATAGAACTGAAGAACTGCCTCATTGCTCATTGATGATGCTAATTATCATATAAACGGACGGTGGAGGACAATTGATCCACTGACTGCTCATTGATCAGATATTTAGCGACCCTGATTTGTCACAGTTCCAGAGAAATGCCTTGATGTTTGCCAGTGTGTGTTTAGAAATATCTTGTCCATTATTGTAAAGATTTTCCACGGATTTTTTTTTTGTTGTTATTTAACCTGCAAATGTATTACATATCAGGTATTTAGAGCAAAAGGATACAAAAGCTTTGGAAAGGTAAGAAATTTTACCTCCTTCTCTCCACTCACACACACCCCAGCTGGCTTGCAGGTATTGCAGATGAACGACTGACAGGGAATCCTGTGTCCTCTTTGATGGGGCTCTGGGATTTTTGTGGCCTCTGATCAGCAATTTAAAAAGGACCTGAGGGTCTTTCAAAACAACGATCCCCCTTTCTCCCCTCCACACACCTCTTTATATGCTAATGCTCTTGCTCACAGAGTTTTCCCCTCTGTCCGATTCAGAACAGCTTGGCGGATCGATGGGAGGGGAGTCACCGCTTTTGTTCTGCACCGTCCCCGTGATGAGCTCCAAGCACACTACAGGAGGCAGGTGGATCGTGGGTCGTTTGAACTCTTAAAGCATTTCGGTGAGTCCTGTCGACCAGCTGGTGCTCACCCTGCTAAAGTGTCATGACCCCGAGGTAATGACCATAAAAGAAATTAGCCTTCCCTCTAATTACAGTCACTTTCACTCCATGATCTGTCTGAAGGGAACAGTGGGACCTGCTATGGCCCCTTTAGCCTGCTCAGGTCGTGCGCAGTGAATAATGAAAAATGTAACATTTTAATAAGCAGGAAATTCCATTTATTAATGACTTAACATTTTCAACAATAGAAATTCAATTAAATTCATTTTTATTTCTAAAGCACTTTTTAGAATGGATGTTGTCTCAAAGCAGCTTTACTCAGATAAATCGGCTATAAGGTTGTATAAAAGAATCTCCACATGTATTGCCTATAAGAAAAATAAATGCACAGGTATCAACTGAGACCTGCTTTTTTTATCTATTTATTTAATCATGACTTTTGATACAATTTTCTATTTTTCAAAATAAAATGTGTTAATACACTCCTCACAGAATAAAACTAAATTTTGTGGTGGCACATTGAAGTGTACATATTTTACTAAAGATACAAATGATGTGCCAGTGAAATACATTGAAACATTTTTATCTGAGAATGTACCAACAAACAATTGCAAATGTTTTTATTGACGCACCAACTAACATTAACTAACATTATGTACAACATAACATTACTAACCCAGTAATTTCAGCATTAATACACCTTTAGAAAGTAAATTAACATGTTTAGCTAAACGCACCCAAGACCCCATAGTGGTACTGCTGTCACCTCACAGCTCCAAGTTCACAAGGTCAATCATGGACTCAGGATCCTGTCTTTGTGGATATTCACAGGGTTTTCCTTGAGATTCTTGAGTTTTTCTTAAAAAAAAAAACATTATAGTAAGTTGCCTACAATCTGTGTGTAATGTAAGTGTGTAAACGATGTCCAGATAAGTCCAATAGTATCAATAGTAAATATTTATTTTAATGTCCACTAATCTCTTGTCTCTAGCTGTAAGTATTAGCACCTACCATATAATTAAATATAAAATGAATATTTAACTCACCTCACCATAATGCAGAATCAGCAGGAGTGTAATTCATCGATGTATAATGTGGGAAACTGGCAAAAGTGGTCATTGAACAAAAAAAAATAAAAAATACAGACCACAAAAGTCAATAAAAAAAAGTAAAAAGTGTTTATTCTTTCAGTGTGCTGCAGTACTAAATGGTTTAAGGTCTGGTACTAGTCTTGGCCCAGTGGTTGGGGAAAGCTGAATTACAGCATTATTAAGAGAGGCAGAAGAAATATAGCAAAGTAGAAAAAAATAACAAACAAACAAACACAAAACTTAACTCTTTTGTTTCTTTGCATCACTAAAATGGTTTTAGTTTTATAAACTGTATTAATGAGAACTAGGCACTGATTGGGTCAAATTTTGCATTCAACTTTTGATCAATTATAAAAACATTACAGTTCTGGAATTTCAAACCGCTCATCACAAGATTCACTTTGGAGACAAACTTTGACTAGAGTCATTGAAGCTTATAAAATTAAAACTTTCTTTCTTCCGGCTTCTCCCATTAGGGGTCGCCACAGCGGATCATCCGTATTCGTGATCCGCATGTTCGATTGAAGCTTATGAAATTGTTCCTCATTAATCCACAGATATCAGTACTGTTTTCCTTTGGGTGTGTGTTTTCCTTTGGGTGTGTGTTTTCCTTTGGGTGTGCTTCCACAAGCACTTGAGTTCCACAAGCACCCTTCATAAAAATCTCTTAAGTCATTCATTAACTCATTAGGCACTTTGGTGCAAGAACACTTTGTCTTGGAGACTCTCAGATGGGTGAAGGGAAGGGGGGGGGGGGGGGGGGGTCCTATTCATTTCAAAAGAAGGCTTAAAGTGGAGAGAATTGCCTTCATATGTTGAATAAATCCTCCTTCCATTAGATCAGCTTCCCACTCCAAGACCTGGTCCTCAATTGTGGCTAGCAAAAGTGGGAGAACAATTGCAGCAGTTCCCATTACACTCACATGAAACGCCTTATTCTTCTACCTTGGGCATGGTGTAAAGCTAATGCAAGCCATTAGAATAGCAGATTGTTGGTTGATGAGGTACAAAGACAATGAGGCTCGAGAAGATACACAGGCCGCTTCCTGGCAAAGTTACAAGTAAAGACAAGATAAAAAAGGGCTCTGATTAGGAATAATGGACATATTCTTAAAAGATAATGTGAATCACGCATTTATTTAACTGGTCTGTCTCGGAAATTCCTTCTTTTAAGCTAGAGTGATTTCGCATGCTGTAAATCAACCATCATTTAACGCAGTTCTTAAAGTCTGTTGCACTATAACACAGATCAAACAGGCAAAGCTTCTCTCCAACCTGCTTCTCATTGATGCAGCAGTAAACACCTAATAGGGCATATTTAGATGGAACAGATGTTTCAGGATGATGTGGCATTAAACCATCAGGGCAAATTAGTTTGGGTTGCCAGTTGTAATTAGCACAACTACAAATTGCAATTATTAGTGAAGATGCGAAGGTATTTGAGAATGCACATAAGAACATCTGCACACCTGACAACAGGGCACTGTGATAACCAATTACATGAACCCACTGATTCAGTATTAAACAGTGACAGTCACTGAAGCCTGTGAGCTACATTGTGTACCCCAAACAGAGGTTTTTCTGTGATTAAAAATAATAGAACAAAAATCAAGGCAGTTCAATAGTTAAGTAGTTTTTTTAATACTAGAATAAACTGAATAATAAGTCAAGAAATAAAAAAAAATGAAGGAAGTGGCAGCACAGTGGATAAGCTGTTGGACTACTGCTAGGAAGGTCATGCGTTAAAATCCCAGTACCACCAAGTTGCCACTGCTGGGTCCTTGAGCAAGGCCCTTAACCATCAAATGCTCAGCTGTATAACTGTATAATTACTCATAATAATAGAATGATGGGAAAGTACTAAAATTATCTAGCAGTTTTCAGTATTTTAAGCCTATAGTCAAAACGATAAGGTGTGACCTCTTGCGCACCTAAAGAATGATAATCAACATGACCTTTAAAATCCATCTAATATTTAGAAGACGTGAAAATACGGCAACCACTGGAAAAAGAAAGATGTCATGGACTAAATGAGGAGCGTCATGTGACTATTTTAATGATGGACAACAGAATTAGATCTTGTATCATAGAACAGAAATGATAGAAACACACACACACACACACACACACACACACACACACACACACACACAGAGCCTTATCCTGAGGATTCAATAGACCTGGTCCTTCTACACACTTCACTGCACATGAAAACTGTAAGCTTCCTGTGTTGTTCCCATGAAGCTCGACCTGGACACAATGAGCAGAATTAGAGCTGCTCTCCACCTACACAGCTGGTACGGAGAAAGGGAGGAAAGGACTGAACCTGCATTCACGCTGCACTGAACTCCTCTTTTACTCGATGAAGAATGGCAAGGTTTCACTTCAGTTCTGGGCTCAGCCCAGCTCCTTCCCCCCTCCATGTTGCCCATCCTGAGCCTTGTTCTCTTTGTCCTATTGTCCCTCACGTGATGGATTCTGGAGCTTACCAAAGGCAGAAAGGAGAGAAAAGGAGAAACCAAAAAGAGGAATCTAGGCTTGAATGTCAAATCAGCCCCTCTACCTGTCAAGAAGAATAGTTCTGAAGAATAACAAGATTCCTGAAAAAAGACAAAGCAGCAGATACATCATAATACAAAGCCCAGGAAAAGAACTTATCTGAACTCCTCTTTTATTGTTATTTTTTTAAAGTGGTTTATCCTGAAGAAAAAAAAAGAGCTGCGATGGGATGTGCTGCTAATCATAACTTCCAATCTCTCTCTTGAAGCATTGGGGTATTGTGTGTGTTTAACACTGATGCAGAACAGCTGATCACCGAGCCTTACGGACTCATGAATAGAGACCATGTGGTGACTACATGTGGGGGGAAAAAAACAGAAAAAGAAAAATACAGGGTGTAATGTGAGAGCACAACAAAAATAACGACTTACACATTTAAAGCAGAACAGGTCTGACAAGGTACCATATGAGATCTTTACAAACAGTCTGTCATGCATGTATACCAATATACATCAAAACACTAACTATGTTCAACTAACATTCAGTTTTATTAAAACTTAACTGGAACCAGGCTCAGGGATACAATCACATACTTCCTGTTCTTCTAGTAATAGAGATGCTGTTCTCTGTTAATATTGGTCTTTTGCATGTCATACATGATTTAAAACTGTAGAAACAAGGTATAGTTTGTACTGTCATTTGCTGCACTGCATTTCCAAACGACTCACAGACAAAGTTGTTATAAATAATGATTCAGGTGCAACGTGAATGCACTGTCTAAAAGTGCTGCAGTATTAGATTAACCTTTTATATAAGGTCATCATGTATACTACAACAACAGCTTTTGCATTTTTTTTAATATTTTTGAAAGACCAAACAATTTCAGCACAATGACAACTACTATTATAGCTAGCTAAATAAAATGACATCAGCTCCTAGCTAGCTGTAGTCAGAACACTGGGCAGTAAGTTGGACATTTTAAGGTCTGTCTCAAACACTCAATATTTCCAGCACGCTAAAGAAATCTCACAATTAACAGCAAAAGTCAGGCACTACAGATGCTTATATGTTCCCTAACTAGAAATGATGTGATTTTTTATGGCGGACAAATTCTCAACTGACTCTGTTTACGAATGTGAATAGCGTGTTATCACCTTTGTAGCTTCCAAATTATTGCTTACATTCTCTGCATTTGGCAGACAACCATCTCCAGACTTACTTACCTTTATCTCGTTCATACAACTGTGCAGGTATAGCGTTCAGAGCCTTGCTTAAGGACCAGGAAGTGGCAGCTTGGTGTGGCTGGGATTTGAACAAACAGCATTTGGATTAAATGTTCAATGCCATTCCAAAGGGTGACGCTTCTACTTGTCACATATACACTACAGCACACTGAAATCCTTTCTTCACATATCCCGCTTGTTTGGAAGCTGGGGTCAGCCATGATACAGGGTTACACAAAGAGGGCTCAATGCTCAGTGGAAGCTGAGGGATGCTGGGGCTTGGACCCCTGTCCTTCTGATCAGTAACCCAGATCCTAAACCATGGAACTACCACTTTCTTTTATCATACTTATGCTACAGTATTTCATTTGATATATGGTTTGTTTGATTCAAATAACAACTGTCTTGCCTACAATCCTGTTTGACTTATTCTGACATATTCATGAAAGACACTGTAAAAAAATTACAAAAAATGTAAATATTTTAATTGTTTCGGTTTTTGCAGTGACACCTGTAGACAGAAATTGAGTCATCAGTGTCCCAATGTTTAATGAGCCAGGGGCTTTACAAACCTAGTACTATCTACACTATGTAAAAAAAAGGCATGACTATTACAGTCATATGTGGTACTGTTACCGCAAAGCCAGATGCACACAATAGTATAAGATGTCTTTAGATGCAGTTGCATTACATTTTCACTTCATTTGAACTAGGAGACCAAAACCTGTTCCAGCATGACCTTGGAGCTGGCTTTGTGAACAGAAGCATTAAGTTATGGACCTCAACTTTATTGAGACCGCACCTCAGACCTCATCATCCTACATCAACACAATATTATATATATATATATATAATTATATAATTATATATATATACCATATTTTCCAGAATATAAGCCGCTACTTTTTTCCCACGCTTTGAACCCCGCGGCTTAAACAACGAAGTGGCTAATATATGGCTTTTTCCTGGGTTTTCCCAGGTTCACAAGCTTCAAGCCAAAAAACTGAGCCCCCTAATATTAGACCAATTAAATTGCCGAACGGGTTCAGGTGAACCAATGAAACTCTTTATATTAAATCAGATGCGCTCCCACTGAATCGGGCCGCACCACATCATAAATATGGATGAGGTTCCTCTGACGTTTGCCCTGCCTCTCACTCGGACTGTCAACAGGAAAAGCAAATCATTCGTCATGCTGAAAACAACCGGGCATGAAAAAACGCACTTCACCTGTGTTCTGAGCTGC
>JAAIIK010000113.1:1753439-1758439 GCA_014706435.1 Silurus glanis
CTGTGGCGGCGCGACGCGCTCGTGACGGGTCTGTGGCGGCTCGGCGCGCTCGTGACTGGTCTGAGGCGGCTCGGCGCGCTCGTGACGGGTCTGTGGCAGCGCGACACGCTCGTGAAGGGTCTGTGGCAGCAAGGCACGCTCATGGAGACACTGTGGCGACGAGGCGCGCTCCTGGAGACACTGTGGCGGCTAGTCGCGCTCCTGGAGACACTGTGGCAGAGCAACACGCCCATGGGAACCTCGGAATGTTCTGTGGCGGCACGGTCAGCTCGTGGGAACTCTAAAATGCCATGGCGCGCTCGCAGACGCTCGGAGATGGTGCGGATCGTCCACGAGAACCCTGGAACAAAGCAGCGCGCATGTAAAGACCCAGGGGCAGAGCCGCGTGCACGGTGAAGCTCTGGGATGGAGCCACGCGCTCTTGGATGCCCTGGAATGGAGCCTCGCGCTCTTGGATGCACTGGAATGGAGCCGCGTGCTCTTGGATGCACTGGAACGGAGCCCCGTGCTCATGGAAGCTCTGGGACGAAGCCGCACGCTCTGGAGAACCTTGGAATGGTGTCACGCACCTGGGACAACCTTGGGACGGAGTCACGCGCTCTGAAGAACCTTGGGATGGAGAGAACCTCGGAGAATCCTGGAACAGAGCTGCGCGCTCTGAAGGACTCACGAACGGAGCACTTTCATCCTCGAGGGGACTGTCGTTGAGATCCGCCACCTCCATCCCAAACATCCCCAGAAGAAGCCCGATGAACTCGGCGAGTGAGCCAAAATTGCCCCCTTTGGCGCTCCATAGTGTGCTGGCTTTGGAGATAGCGTCACCAGACAGTAGGCAAATACAGAAGGCGATCTTGGCTCGTTCGGAGGGGACCTGGGAAAAATTTTCCTCCACTTACTCGTCGATGCTCCTCAGGAATCCGCCCAATCAGCTGCACTCTCCGGAGAAACGAGCCGGGAATCCCCGCGCGCTCGCTGAGGGGCATGGTGCAGCCGCGCTCGCATGATCCGACGTCTGTCCAATGGCAAAGAATAATCCAACACGGAACGGAGTTCGAAGACAGATCCAGCGGGGAATGCTGGCGGTCGAGCAGCCACGGGACTCACCAGCATGACAATTCAAGAACCGACAGCCTGTGACTCGAGAACGTGAGTTTATATCAAGGCAGGCACGGGATAAAGAGGCAGCGTGACTGCTACCGAGAGGGGCGTGGCAGGGTGAATCCCTGACAGCTACCGAGAGGGGCATGGCAGGGTGAATCCCTGACAGCTCCCGAGGGGGGCGTGGCAGGGGGATCTCTGACAGTCCGTTGCAAAAAGCGCAATAGAAATAAACTTGACTTGACATGAGAGGTTTGCACCAGAATGGCGAACATAATTTTGTGAAGCGTAAGCAAAACCTCAAAAAAGCAAAAAACTGTGCCGAATGAATGCAAGAGACTGAATGCTGTTTTTTAAAAGATTTTGTGTTTTTCTTTTTTATTACTGCATTCTTTAATGTAATTCCATAATGTTGCGGTACTTGACTGCAATTCATATACTTTATATGGACATAAGTTTGTGGACAGCTGTCCATAAGATCATCGCATTCCACATTTAGTCTCAATTTGCCATTATTATATCCTCCACACTTCTGGGAAGGATTTAAAGTGTGCTTGTGGAGATTTGTGCTCATTTAGCTACGAGATCATTAGTAAAGTCAGGTATCTCGGGGCAAGGAGGCCTGGGGTGTATTTCAATTCATCACAAAGGTGCCATGTTGGAACAGATTTAGGTCCCCTAAGTAAAAGAAAAATGTTATGCTGTTACACCCAAAAACATCCAATACAATTGTGTGCCTCCAAGTTTGTAGTAACAGTTTGGGAAAGAACCACATATGGCTGGAAAAATCAGGTGTCCCAGTACTTAATAAATCCCCGAAACTCTGACCAGCACCCAGAATTACCTTTTCATTCATTTTATTCTTACGATTACTCCTTGCCAGATTCTACTGCACATCCAAGGCTCTATAGAACTGTAGAGAGAAGTTGAGTTTTTATGTTTTCCCATTCTCTTTAGAAATCCAAAGGGTTGGTATCTTATCTTTTTCTCAAAATGAGGAACTGGACCGAAGTTGGCACATTTTGTTCAGAGATACATGTTGGCTTGTCCGACAGGCTGACAACACAGAGTCCACAGTCCATTTTGGTCCCATCATTACCTCAAATAATCCAGGTGATTATCTACCAGGGCTTTCCTAAACCAATATGGTTATGTTTGAGCAGGTTATGAACATTTCTGGTTAGCTCTCTCGTATAAATATGTTAATAAAGTGCTGTGATTTGTTGTTGCAAATGAAAAATCTGAAACGACAACATCTGGCTGAACTAGCTTGAAAGCCATGCTAACTGTTTGTGGAAACAATACATTTGCTTCAGGTTTACATATCAATAATAATGTAAAAAAAAAAAAAAAAAAAAAAAAAACGTTACACTACCATTTCTATAATGACAGCAGATTTACTCAGAGTAAACTGTTATCTTATTATTTAATTAAAGAAAAACCTATTAACAGTGTCAATATTGTTTAACATTCAGTAGTTTTTCCACCACAGGAAAGTCTTCATGCCAAATTGAATGCATTTTAGAGTACCTCAATGATAAGATCAAGTCAAACTTTAACGCTGACACAAATAACAGTTTATAGCTGATATGATGTAAAGAAAATAGTAGTTAATTTATATACATGTAATTGGATATTCTTAATGATCATATCTTGTGGATGTTTTTTAACATTAAATGTAACTGTAAATGGATACAATGTGCAATGTGTCTTGTTTTATATTCAAACGGTATATAATATTATTGCTGTGTTATAGGAGAAAGAAATACACCATGGGGCAGTTATTAAAAAATAGTAAACTTTGTGATTGATTGTTTTCCTGTATGAATTTATTTCCTGTTAAAACTGTTTCCATTGCTTTTGTTGCAATTTTATTAGTTTCCTGTATACTTATATACTTATATACTTATACTTATACATATATATATATATATAATCTGTTTGTATTTTATCTAACGCAAACCCTACAGTTATTAATCTTTTCATCTATATTGCATCATAGGATTAATTGTTACGAGTGACCCACTGAAGAACTCGCTGACAGTGATTAATGAAAAACAATTAGATGAGTGACCTCACAACTGCGACTTGGTGCCCTGTTCCTGAATCCCAGTGTCCTTTTTCTCCTCCTCTCGCCTATCCTCTTGGTCTAGCCTTCATTTGTTTTCACACCTGCTTGGTCGTTCACCCTGGACAAGCGGGTCGGAGTCGTTCCTCTCTCCCCTGTCCATCTGCAGCAGAGCCGAAGGAGGTGGTACCGTAGAGAATCTGCTTGAAAGGAACAGGAAAAGAGGGACGGATGAGTGCACCAATGTTTATATTGTGTGTGTAGATGAAGGACACGGCCTAAGTGATGGATGATGTGGAGGGCCTGAGTGACAGCACAGAGGGTGGAGGGTGAAAGAGAAGAAGTTGGCAACGATCTATACAAAGGTCCAGCCATGTCCTTTGGTAAAGGCAATGCCATATGAGCATTGTTCATTGGGGATTTGGAGGGGCTTTAGAGGGTTTAAGATGGAGCAGGTTGTGCTTATGGTGGTCTCTTGTGTTTGGGTTAAGATTTGGCAAATGGGTGTGCCAGGATCTATGGGTGGCACATAATTTTACCAGTGTGTGTGTTTTTTTGTGTGCCTGTGTATTTGATGCTATGATTGATGAGGCTACAGATGCTCAGGGTTACATATGCAGCATATGTTCTCTGTTCTATAATGAGTATATATATATATATATATATATATATATATATATATATATATATATATATATATATATATATATACTGATTTCTGTGAACCATATTTTTTTCTTTTAGATTTTCCTGTTCTCGGAGAAGCCCATATTATAATTATGGTAACAGTTTAGGAAAGAACAACATATAACTGTAAAAGTCAGGTGTTGATACTTTTGTCCATATGGTGTATCGTATATGTTAACAAACAAAAACAACGAACAATGCTGTTGATTGTTGGTTGTTATGTTCATGTTGATCAAAATATATTTTACTGGTTTCACCTAAACAGTCTTAACCCCCAAAACATCTCAGCATCAGTTCATTGCATAAGTCATTGAATAAGATACAAGATAAGATATACCTTTATTCATTCCATACTTACTTTTGAGAGATGAACTGTTAAAACCAATACATGACCTCTTAAGAGTGAAATGAAGCCACTGATCCTTGCACTTCTGCTTCTTCTTTATTTAAGTCACATGGATTCTGGGGACACTCAGGGGTCCTTGTGGGACCTGGTTTGCCCTCTGGGGAAACTACAGTGATAAAGCTTTTCCTGAGGCTCTCACTGACCCAAGCCAGGGGCCATTGACCTAGACGTCACTACCTGTAGCACCAGAGCATGGCACCCAGACCAAGATTAGTCACACGAGTCCCCTACGGCCTTCACTGATCCTCATTTTGCAGTTTGGTATTTGGTCTCAGATGATTCTTGGATGAGCTTTTCAGAAAATAGGGACCTTGTAGGATATTCATTTTACTTTTATTACTCTGAATAGCTGAATAGATTTTTAAAAAAAATTTTACGTGCATTTTGTAAGGAGCAATATCTGGGAGAAAATCTATGCTAACGGATATGGTCAAAATGATTGTACCATGGATTTGTGAATGATTCTTTTATAAGAAAATGGAAACATTGGATCTTAGGTGAATAGGGCAAAACAGACAAAGCCATGATGTAATATTAAGGATGTGAGACTCATCTTGTTGTACAGGTTGAAGCAAAACTGCATGATGATCACTGACAAA
This sequence comes from Silurus glanis, assembly GCA_014706435.1. Lineage (NCBI taxonomy): Eukaryota > Metazoa > Chordata > Actinopteri > Siluriformes > Siluridae > Silurus > Silurus glanis. The sequence goes on from JAAIIK010000113.1 coordinate 1,758,298, forward strand.
ATCAGTAAAGCATTAGTGAGCCATCAGTGTCCTACTGTAGCAGTTCAGTGTTTAGTCGTGTGATGGTTGTTGAAAAAAGTTGGCCCTGAACCTGCTGGGTTATACAGAAATACCAGTATAAACACACCTAAGTTAGGTGTTA
>JAAIIK010000113.1:1763439-1769216 GCA_014706435.1 Silurus glanis
TTTCAGCTGCTTTAAAGAATATTCTTATTAAATCTTTTTTTTCCCTTGCACATACACTATATGGACAAAAGTATTGAAACACTGAAAAATGGGATGATTATGTCAGCAAATGGGACTGAATGTGAAATGTGGTGTTCAAAAAGCACAAAGCAATCTTATAATCAGGTATAAAACATATATGAAGACTTTTTTTCCCCATAATCTTGTATGCAATGCTAAAGCTAAAGCTAAAAAAAAAAAAAAACACTGCAGTGTTTCTTAAATACTCCATGCTTCATTAGATATGTTTCTGAGAAGCGCTTCAAAGGAACTCAACACAACAACCTATACAGGATATAATCTACATACCAGTACCAAATCATACTGTAGACGTTATGTAGATGAAATTACACGCTATATTTTCCTGCCTTCAGATCCACGCGGTCGCATGGTACGGTCCCACATTGCCGTTAAAGAGCCTGATACATAATTTGTGCACATGAAGAAAGATGGTGCAGCAGCTAGATGCCTTTCAGGGACACCGTCTGAAATCATTTACTAGTTAAGGGAATAAATGTGCCGATTTTTGTATGGTTTTTCAGAAGACCAGGATTGAGCTGTCAGACACAATATGCTAATTGCCATTCCTGAAAGACTTTCCTTAGAGCTTCATTCTGATGCTATGATACTGTTAAATTTAGATTTCCTTAGTTCTGGAAGACTGTGAAAATGCATGAAATTATTAATGGGTGGGGGTCCTGAGAATCTACTGAACAAAAATATGCACCAAAAGTCTTTTTTTAATACTAATTTGTCTTACAATCTTAAAACAATGCAAGAGCCTAATAACTGATTCTACATCATCTGACCCACTCTAAGCATGCTTGTTATTCAGATGTTAATAATTTGGCATGACTGGACATCAGTACAGAGAAAGTCTAGCTTGAAGTGCTCTATCTTTTAAAAAATAAAATGCATACAAATCCTTGTCAGGCCAGATTACAGCAATAGGATTGGGCTCTTTTGCTTTGATCCGACAGATTACAGTGAATCGGTTTTGGCAAGTCACCGAATGAAGAATCTGAAATGAGCTGGATGCAGCTGTGTTGTTTTACTCAATCATGTCTTGTGCCAGATTTCTGCTTCTCAGAGACGGCCACAGAGTAAAATATTACAGTTTATTTGGTTGTAAAGTGCCTAAGATGGGCTTGTAAGACTTGTTATTCCATTCTAATATCAGTGAACGGGCTATTTCTTCGGATTAAATGGCTGATTTAATGATTATTGTGCCATTTGTGTTGTACTGATATTACATTTTCAAAGGCATTTTAAAAAAAAATGCATATGTACCAGTTTCAGATCAATACAAAAGTTTGTGGACACTTAAATATAAAATTTTTATTTTCTTTTTTAACAATCCCTTCCACATTTAATCCCTATTTACAGTTAGAATAAATTCCAGTGTTCAGGGAAGATATTTTACTAGATTTTAAAGTGTACTGAAGTGGATGCAACCACATACAAAGATATTTGATAAAAATTGTAGACCTCCAATTTTGTAATATTCGTTTGGGGAAGAACCACATATAGCTGAAAAAGTCAGGTGTCCCAATGTCTATATAGCATAACTTAAAAATAATATATAATACCTTCAAGAAAACTTAGAGAGAGAGAGAGAGAGAGAGAGAGAGAGAGAGAGAGAGAGAGAGAGAGAGAGACAAACCAAAAATCAATCCTACTGTATGTTGTATATTAAATAAACAGCTGTAAAAGATAATAAACAACAAACTCTAAATGCTTTGTACTACCTTACAATATTCCACATTTCTTTTATATCCCGGTTTATCTGATAAGCTGTATGCAATATATAGAATAAATACAATTTGCTTCATTGCCTGAGACCTTCTTAATTATTATGCATGTTACATTTCTGAAAAAAGACAAAAAAAAAAAGAAAAAAAAGAAAATCATCAACATTACTCCATATTTGAACCTACACACCACAGTCTTTAGTGTTCAATCCTAAAGCAACTACATACATTGGCTTTCAGGCTCCAGACAGAGTTTTTTTTTTTGTGTGTTTTTATTTTTACAGCCTCTATAAAGACGGAGAGCGATTGGAGCAGTGTGTTAACCACCACTGGGACGCGCCTCTGTGAGATCCATCGTCGAAAAGATAATTGGCTTTTTAATTAGTTCCAAACGCACTAGAAAACTGAGCAGAGCACTCGTGTTAATCACCGAACAAATATCCAGACCCACCACCACCACCCCCACCTACCCACTTGACGTAAACCCAGATGGGATGTTTTGTTTAAAGCAGATAAAAAGGCTTCGTTCTCCGCTGAATTTCTCCTAACCGCCTTCAACAGCCTCAAGCACACTTATCTCCGCCTCTGATCCCCCGAACAAAATCGGCTTTGGCCTACGATCAGATTCTCCATCCTTCTGGAAGCAAGATTGACTAGAGAAAGAGTGAAAAAAAGAGAGAGAGAGAGAGAGAGAGAGAGAGAGAGAGAGAGAGAGAGAGAGAGAGAGTGTGAAAAGAAATAACTGTTTTTGTTTAAATTTTATTTTTTTTCTACACAAAGTATCACAAACTTGCATAGACATGTAGTAAGTGCAATGACGTACACACGCTGTTTTCGTGACAGGAAAATAATCATAAGCTACTGTCCTGAATGAAAATCTAAGAAATTCTTGAATACAGTTATATGATATATGAATATCTTTTGACTAAAAGACAGGAGGTGGCAGATTTGAAGATGCTGCAATTTCATTGGGATAAACAAGGATGGACAGGATTAGAAATAATTCTATATTAGAGGAACTGCTTAAGATGATTTGGAGAAAAGGTGAGAGAAGCATGATTGGCATGGTTTTGTCATCTGCAGAGGAGGGACATGGAGTATATCGGTACAAGAATCCTGAGGATGGAGCCATATTTTATAGATGTGGTGAGGGAAGACATGCAGGTGGCTGATTTAAAAGAGGCAGATGTAAAGGACAGAGAGATTTGGAGAGAAGAAAAAAAAAGGTATATGAATATCATGTTCAACCTTTGCATTATATTTACAATTAGGGCATTTGGCAGATGCCCTTATCCAGAGCGATTACAACTGAGCAGGTGAGGGTTAAGGGCCTTGTTCAAGAGTGCAGCAATGACAACTTGGTGGTCGTGGGATTTGAATCTGTGACCTTCCAATCCAAAGTTCAATGCCTTAACCACTTAGCTACCACCTCCTCGTATATGAAAACAGATTTCAATGTAATGGTTGCACATACACCGATTAGGCATAACATTAGGACATTATACCAGTATGACGTATATAACACTGATTATCTTTTCATCATGGGCACCCGATAGCAGTGGTGGACATTAATGAAGTAAATGTATTTTGTTATTATACCTAAGTAGCTTTTTCCCGGATCTGTACTTTACTAAAGTATTTCCACTTAGGAATACTTTTACTTTAACTTCACTGCATTTCAAAGTCACTTATCTTTATCAAATATATTTAGTAAAATCCATTGTTCCTTTTTATTTATGAGCGGATAAAAACGTATCTAGTCAAGCACGCAGCCACCAATCAGGGTCGAGTGTGCACTCTGTTTTGTACTTGTTTTGTTTGCCGCTTGGTGTGTATCTGCTTATCACCAATATACAGTTCAACATCAGTTCAACAGCATGAAGAACATTTTGAGAGTAATAACTTATGGAAGAAACTACTGACTTGAACTTGCCACAACGCCCGGGATTTTATTTTTAACAGTTGAAAGAAAGTTTCGGACTAGAACTAACATTCTATTAATAGATTGGTGTGCTAAAAGTAACAATAGGGTCTTTTCAAATAAACTGAGCTGACTAAGCAAGAGTCTTGTGACAAAAATGATAATAGGAACATTATAGCCTAATAAATCATAGTAATTTGGATACTTGAGCACATTTTTGAGGACAGATACTTTTATACTTTTACTCAAGTGAATGTTTAAAGGAAGAACCTTTACTTTTACTGGAGTCATATTTTACTAAGTGTATCTCTACCTTAACTCAAGCACATGCGTTGTGGTTTTTTTCACATCTGCCTGTTAGTGGGTGGGATACATTAGGCAGCAAGTGAACATTTTGTCCTCAATATTGATGTGTTAGAAGCAAGAAAAATAGGCAAGTGTAAGGATCTAGGCGAGTTTGACAAGAGCCAATTTGTGATGTCTAGACGGTGGTCCACAGTGGTAAACCGGTGACAGTGTCATGGGCAGCCAAGGCTCACTGATGCACATGGGGAGCAAAGGCTGGTTTGCGTGGTCCGATACAACAGACGAGCTTCTGTAGCTTAAAATTGCTAAAGTTAATGCTGATTGGTGGCTATAATGTTATGCCTGATTGGGGTGTACATACTGTATTCCTCCATATATTGAGGTACTAGTTGTTCTTAATGACCAAATACTCGTATTGACTCCTTCATTGTGTGCAGATTTTCTCCATGCCATATCATCCCTATTGGTCTCAGCTAATAATAAAACTTGTATGTTACTTGGATACTAAAGAAAGATTGGATCATTATTTAGGTTACAAGTCTTTTATATTTGATTTGGACATGTCAGCACAACCTCAGCACTACTCCAACTCTCCATGTCTAGCATGTGAGGAACTATGGATGGTGTTCAGTAGTTAATCAGTCCTTCTCCAGATCCTGGGATAAACACATTCGCCATGTCCAGCAGTGTGTTTACTGTTCAGGTTGCTTCCACTGCAGGTAATTGGACCTTGACACTAATTGGCACTTTGTGCAGTTAAAAAAAAAAAGAATAAACTGGGATGGCATCAGTTTAATGATCTAATAGCTGACATCATGGTCTTCATTACTAAAACAGAGCACTATGTTAACAAATGAACAAGCATGCGAGTAGACACTTAGCTAAGCTTTCAGACAGTAATGTGATGAATGTAGTGTACGTACGTCCACAAGAGGCCTTCGTTAATTAAACCATGCAGGTTCTTCCAGCTGGCACTGGAATTGCATAATGTCAGCATTTCAATTTTTCCCTTTGCTGAGTTTGATGAAAGATATGAACGCACACACACTTGCTTAACAAAGTGGATGTCAATAGGCAGACGGGGTAAAGGTTGTAGCGAACAAAGGCAGCTTTGGTTTCTCTCACCCTCCTCCTTCTTCTTCTTCTCCTCCTCCTCCTTCTCCTCAGCCACTGGCGAGATGTCAATGGATTATTTCATACTGCTTACGGGACGGAAGATTTAGAGAGCAGAGAGCACCTCAAGTGCACCACACAAAACCCTGCCAAACCTATTCAACCTCTTTTTTTTTAACCAGCTGGAGCAGATCTCCATTTTTCCTCTCCTGGAGTTTAACAAATCGAATCGTGCTAGCGGCATTCTTCAGCTTTCTTCTAATGATCTTTTAACCTACAGCATTAGTCTCTTGAACCAGGCACTTTAAATGCCAGACGTTAAAGTATCACCTCTGTATGTGATGAACCCCATGTGGAGATTCCTTCATTTCTGCTCACTGGGAGCCAGTGGGTAAAAAAATGAAAAATCAGCTGTGATATAAACTGTTCACATTTTTGAACACAGAGCAATAGAAATAAGTGTGATATTTTGGTATCTATCAGCAAATGCATCAGAATTAAGTACATTATTTTTATTGTCTTATTGTTATATTCATTTGAAAGAACGTTGGTGCTAATTAAAATTGTTTATTGTTTATATATATATATATATATATATATATAAAAACAATAAATTATCCTTGAAGATAAATGACAGTTTCTTTTTA